>PVJS01028762.1:0-25274 GCA_004027185.1 Glis glis
TTTTTTTTTTTTTGCGGTACCAGGGATTGAACCCAGGGGCATTCTACCTCCACGCTACGCTCCCGGCCCTATTTTTTAAACTTTGTTTTGAAACCAGGTCTCACGAAGTTGCGGAGGGCCTCACCTCAAGAGAGAGAGAGAGAGAGAGAGCTGAGGCTGGCCGCGAACCCGGATCCTCCGGTCTCTGCCTCCCAAAGTACTGGGATTACAAGCGTGCGCCACCACGCCCGGCTTCTTGCTTTCTTTTTTTAAGTCAAAATACTACTGTTTAGCTTTTCAGGTTTCTTAATCTATAGAATAATTCTGCATCTGTGGGAATTTATCAGAAATATTTTATCCACTATGCTTAATATCAGACATTATTAGACAATCAGAATTATATATATTCTGTTGAAAGTACCATAGCGATTGCCTATATCTTTGCTTTTTATTGAACTTTGCATCTCAATTTATATTTTGAAGTTTTATGGAGGAGTAAAATAGTGGCCACATCTTTATATAACTGGTTACCTTGATTAGACGCAGCATTGCAAAAATAAAACACTTCACTCAAATTACAGAGTCCTCAAAATGACTGAAAAATAGATTATAACTCCCAAATAAGAGTAGATAAAAGCGAAAAATGTATTATTATTCCCAAATAAAAGTAAAAAAGCTCAGTGATTTAAAGGTTTAGTAAGTATCTTGGCAAGGTCTCAAAATAAGGAAGGAAATAGGAACACAAAACCATGTTTTTCTAAGAACAAAGCCCAAACTGCTTCCAGTCCTCTCCATTCAGTCCCCTTTTCTCTCCCATACCCCATTAGTATACTCTTTGTCTTCATATTTGATGTGTGGTTTGTTAAATCTCTGTAAAGAAGTTCTGAAAATGCTTGTTAATTGAAATCATGTTTAGGAAGTGCTAGAATTGCTATTGGGGTTATGTGATAAGGATGATTAAAATGTAATCCCCATGAAGTCTGGAAGCTGTGCATGTTTTTTATCACAGCTTCATCCCCACTGCCAAGATCAGTGTCTGAAAATTAGCAGGAGAGAGTTAGTAAATGTTGAGGAAATGGAATGTTTGTAGACATGTGGCCAAATCACACTTCCACCAAGAAAGGTTCTGAAAAGTGCTTTTATTTCACCCCAGGAAACAAACAAACAAAAAAACCACTACAGAAGATGGGAAAATTAATTCAGCCAAGGTAATCAACTACCACGTATGACATGATTCTGAAAACTATGACTGAATCCTGACTAAGGCTGAAATTCTAGGACATATGCAACTTTCAATCTTCCAAGAACAGACTTATTGAAGAAATGCACTGTCTGTGTTTAATCAATGTTTCCAAAGTACACAGACCAAAGAATAAGGGGAAATTCAGCTTCATCTCCAGGTGAATTGTTTCTAAAACCTAAGTGACACAAATGTGGGTTTAAAGAGGGAAGTCGCCTTTTCCAAAAGAATGTTGTAGGCAAAAACATGAAAGTAATTTGCATACATGCCTCTCTCTGCTAGAGAATAGCTAGGTCAGAGCTGGCCTCTCTTGAGCCATTTTCTTTTGCTTTTTTACATTGCAATAACTTGTAATGTCTCAATGTAATGAAGAAAAAGCAAGATGCTAACAAATTCTGATAGTCACAGCTAAGCTTTTCAATATTATGTAAATTTGATTTAGAAGTAAGATTTTATGAAAACAGTAATATTTTCACATATTGAAAGTGACCTGGTTTGAGAGGAAAAAGAGAAAATTAAGGTCACAAAAAATCAGGTGCATTAATCCAACATAGTTTAAAAAAAATAGTGTGAGGAGTCAAGGTTCGATGCCTTCTATTAGAGTCAACAAGAAAATGATGGCTACTTTTTGCTAAAATTGTTTATTTGAATTTCCTGATCTTATTTTACTTTGAGAGAACTCTTCTTCATTTAAAATTAGAATTATATTTGTGGTTTTATAAAATTTGTTGTTATTATTATTGAACGTGATATGATAAGGTCCAGAAGAAATCAGACTTCCAAGTAGACTTGGAATCATTGTCTCCAATCTCCGGGGATTTATGAAGTGTTGCTGTCTAGAATGGGGCAAAAGTTGATATTACAAGGACTTTCTGACCTTGGGGAGCTCCCAGTCTAGAAATTCAGTTCTATACATAAATAACTACCATGCAAGGATGAATATGGAAGTGGGGATGAATGAAAGGGTGGTCTGACAATAAGGACATTTTTATTTCTCCCCCTTTGAAGGAGCCTTCCCTAGGTCTTCTGAGAATGGGCATCTTCAGAAGGAATCTAATCTTGGGTGGGTAACTTCAAGGAAAAGCTTCACCACAGCAAAATTAAATGACAACTTCCAAAGGTTTTGAGATTATATGCTCACTACTTTTTCAGTCTTTTGAAGGTCATACAAATAAGTATGTATTTCTCTCTTTCTGTTCCTGGGCATACAAAAGCAACTGGATGGAAGTGATGATCAATCTTGATTGTCAACTTAACCACTGAGAGTCTAGAAAATTGGCAAAGCACATTTCTGGGTGTGTCTGTGAGGGTGAATCCAGGGAAGATTGGCATGTGATCAGCCAACGAAGAGGGAAGACCTGCCCTGAATATGGGCGGCACCCGCCTATAGGGTGGGCCCTATAGGCAGAATAAACAAAAAGCAGAAGGGAGGCAGCGCACAGGTGCAGGCAAGCTGTGTCTTCTTCAGATGTTGTTACCATCACCTGTAGCCTCCAGGTTCCTCAGTCTTCGTGGACTGCGCCAGTGTCTCTCAGAGGGCCTCCAGCCTCAGACCAGGGCTGTGTCCATGGTCCCTCTTGGATTGAGGCTTCTGACCTCTTGGACTGAGCAGCGACTGATTTCCCAGCTCTCCAGCTTGCAGAGTCTTCAGCCTCTGATCATGTGAGCCAATCTAAGAAATCCCCCTGCTCTAATTATGCACACCCTCTACTGGTTCTCTTCCTCTAGAGAACCCAGAGTGGGTTTTCTCTGGAGGATACTTTGAGATGACCTGGCTTAAAGTAGAGGTCATATCATTATTCACTTTGGGCAGACTTGGAAGACCCTCCAAAGACCTAGGCTGTCATTTTGGAGAAAGCTGTAACTGCCGGTCATAAGAGAGGTGCCATATACATTAAGATGCTTCAGGGAGAGAAAATAAACAGTGATTTATAGCACAAGGCCCAATCTGAAAGTCACAAGGGCAGACACTTGAAATCACAGATGCTGACTTATGATGAAGGTGTCTCCCAAATGGGTAACTCCAGAAAACCTAATTCAGTGTGAGATAAAATGTTGCTAAGATTTTCCTGAACAACTCAGACCAGAGAGCGCTCAGTGTTTTGTCTTTCATAGATTTTACCAAGTACAACTGTGTCAAAGGATAAGGAAGGAAAAACTTGTACTATGTCTAAAAAGGCAAAGGAATTGATTTTCTCTACTTTCTGTATTGTTACTTTTTCGGGTATCTCTCATAGCCTCATTCTTGTGTATATATCTACTGCTCATTAAGAGACAACTAGGCAACACTGTGGTCTGTTGTTCTGTCTTTGAGCATCTTGGAAATAGTTATTTTAAAGAATGGTGCTGGAACTTGACCACGTGGAGGCAGTTGGAGTCATCAATGTGTAGATGATGACTGGAGTCAGGAAGTAGATGAAATCCCTGCTCAGGTGGGAAATGTCAAATGAGGAGAAAATTTAGGATGTAACTTTTAGGAACTGGCACTGAAATATGGGCAAGAGAAAAATCTGAGATTTTAGATTGAGAGCAAGCAGCCAGAAGGGAAATGGAAAGTAGAAGGTCCTGGAGGTGAAGGCAGGAAAACATCTCATGAAAGAAGTAGACGTCAGGCACAGAAGTCAAATATGTCAGCTGGAATTACCAGTAGAACTAGTTGACTGTGGTTGGATCATTTCTCAAAGCCTGGTGAGGAACCAGGTGAGACATCTTAGGGATGCAGAGTGGACGAAGTTAAGGATGAGAACTCAAAACCAGAATGAAGCCAAAGGCAACAGAGCAATTACTGAGAAGCAGAGGAGACATGGGTTGGAGGAGGTGTGGACTTTGTATTTAACAAATGCTTAGTGCTGTGTTTGTTGTTGTTGTTGTTATTTGCTTTTTGTTTGTTTGTGTTTTTATGGTACTGGGGATTGAACCTAGGGGTGTTCTACCTCTAAGCTACACCCCCAGTACTTTTTACTTTTTGTTTTGAAACAGGATCTCAGTAAGTTGCGGAGGGCATCACTAAATTGCTGAGGCTGTCCTCAAATCTATGATCCTCCTATCTCAGCCTCCCAAGTACTGGGATTACAGGCATTTGCCAACACACCTGGCCCTAGTGCTGTTTTTAAGACAAATGAGAGAAACCCCAAGAACAAGAGACTATTTATAAAATAGCTAAAAAGAAGATAGATATTTTAAGTCAGTTTTTTAATAACACTGAGGTAACAAGATTAATCTGGGTTTTGTTATATTTATACTTTTCCATTGTTAACCATGAGGCAATTTATTCAAGGAACAATTCCTTTGTCATTTCTTTTGAGTGATTTCATCCTATATACTTTAATCATATTTGTTTTTTGTTATAAATGACATAACCCTTTGAAATTAGATTTAGAAAAATACCTTAAAGATATAATGAGCTACATTTATACACAATTTTCTAACAATCTTTGGTACAAGAGAGTGAGTTTTCAAAAGTAATTTGGGATTGGGGTCTGTTTTTTTGTGAAAATATTTTTAGATGCTACCTGTTTTGTCGGCAAGTGCATATATATATATACTTGTCTCTGATATAGATTATAAATCTAGATTTATTAAGCAACATTAACTCAGATGGTTGCTGATCCAGTTTTCATCTTTACTTTTGTAAGATAAAACATTTTCAATATTATTAATAAACCATGAAAAGTACCAATGCAGGAAGCCTGGAATTTGTTAGGTGCTATTTTTAAATTTTTAAAAGTAAAGCAGCTTAACTCATATACTCTGGAATAAGGGAAAACTCAAACACATTTGTTCAAAGTGACGGTTCTTCTGTGTTATCCTGATGCTGTTATTTAACACCCCTGAACTTCAGTTTATTCATCTGTGATATATGGATAATCAAACTCATTGGGTTGAAATAAGAATTAAGTTAGACAATGTTAGTAGAGTTCCTATCACGTAGTAAAACTAGCAGAATGAAGTCTTCGGTTGCTAGTAATGGAAAACCCAGTTGAGCTGAGTTTATACGATCAGGTATCTGACTTGCTTATTTGGTTTGGAGGATGAACTGAGAAAGGTTGTTGGTGAGTTTGCAGAGTCCACCTTTCTCTCCCACAGTACATCCCTTCACGTGTTTGCTTAGTCTTTAAGGGCTGTCTTTCATGATGTCTCATAATAGAAAGCTTGCTTCAGGTCCTCACATCACAGTATTCACAGGAAGAAAGAGCGAGCATCACTTTCATAAACTCTCTCCTATAAAGTATGCATCCCTGTCCAGAAGCCATCCCTGCCCCCAAACCCCTGCTGTATCTTGGGCCGATTGAAGTCACATGCTCACTTCTGAAGTCATCTTTCTGCTTAGAGTGAGGCTAGGGACCTCTGGGCTCACATACATCAAGCAGTCATTGCAAGGTTTATGGGATTATCCTTTGCCCAATCAGAGTCACCTTCGTAGTTGGGGGTTAAGTTAGCACCCCTGGATCACCATATGAAGAAGGGAAAGGCCATGAAACAAATCAGAGGTCATATAGGAAGAGATGGTGGGTGCTGACTGGGCCTCTAAATGATAGCCATAGCTACCCTGTCTCAGGGCCTGTTATTTCACACCAAAAGGTGAGGTCAAAGGGCAAGGTGCATTTCAGCTATTTCAGCCCATGCTCTGGATCAAGACCCCTCAGTAGTCCTGAAATTCCTGGTCTAATACTTATCACTAATTTTGGCAATTGAGTCTTAAATGAGGGAATGGAATAAAAAGAGAAGTTTGTGCAAATGCTTTAGAACAGAGACATGTTCAACCTATGTTTCTCCTTCAGATTTTTCAACTGTATGGTGGTATCAAAGCAATACACGTTCAGTAGGAACCACACTTCAAGTTTTTAACTTTGAGCAGTCTTTGGTATGATACTGCCCTGCGATGCAGGGCGTGTAGCCTGGGCTCCACCCAGCACTGTGGAGCTCAGCTGTGATGTTCTGCAGCTTAGGTGCATTCAAGGCATTTTTGACTTTTGATATTTTCAGCTCTTGATGGGCTTATGGAGAAGTTAACTCCATCATAAATCAAGGAGCATCTGTATATAGTTAAATAAGATGTTTAAAAGAAAAACTAATTTCTATATATGCCTATTACATTATTCTCCTGATAATGCAGTTACTTTAGGAATTCAGAGTTGAGAATGAGGAAGGAAGTTGACAAGGTATCGAAGACAGGCCTGGAAGTTCAGATCAGGGTCCCCTTTAAACTACACACCAACCTAGTAATCTTATCTAGAGGACACCAGATAGTCTATCGGTACAGTGTTTCATGGTTCAGCAAAGGCAGGAAAGAGGAGTATGTGGGTGAGCACAGGAACGAATGTGTCTGTGTATAAGTGACATGGTACACAGGTGTGAGGTGGCACTTGTGAAAATGATATATAGTGCAGCTTCAGGAAATCAGTCTGTTCATATGAACCATCTCCCTCACCACCAGATGCCAGAGAGCCTGTCTGTTAATATTCACTTTCACCTGTCCTCAAATGTGTAGTGTGAAGTCTTTATTAGTTTATATGAGAGGAACATTTTTAATTATTAAGCAAAGCAATGCCCATATTTTAAACATCTAATAAGTCCTTCTTTATGATACGAATATAGAAATGAGAAAAAGAAATTTTCTCCCCCCCAAGGAGCTAAAATTCTAGTGGAAAATATAGCTAGTTATGAATTGTCATATATTATGATCAGAATTATTTTTTAAAGTGTGCACATATATACACAGGCTTCAAAAAAAAAAGAATTGATTTCTTGTCATTATATGGTATCTACCTACATAACTTCTTCAGTGGCGTTTAGTCTGGTGGCAGCAAAAAGAAAGCTAGAAGAAATATTTTATTTTCACTATATAACCTTAAAATATATAGAATTTACAGGAGTGAATGTGTTTATTTTTTAAAAAAGAATCCATGTTCTCTATTTAATAGAAAATACTTAAGAATGATTGTGGCATTCTCATTGTTGCTTTTAAAAAATTGTATCACATGTCAAAATAAGATTTTGCTCAAAGCAAAAATGACCCTGATAATTGTTTTTAAAGAGATTGTGCCCTCATGAGCAAATCAATACATGCTCATTAACAGTCAGGCTAGATAAGATCCTACTGGGCTACATGCTCATTAATTAGCCCCTCTGATTTTCAGAGGAAGCGTCCTTAAATAGACGATCTACCATCAACTTCTAAATTGCTCATCAAAGATCCTCAAAGTTACCAAACTGTACTTACGCTGGTTTTCCTCCACTATTTTTGTTGTAAATGAATGCTTTATCCATTATCTAATTTCATTTTCACTGCTCACATAGCATTTTATGAAGCAATTTTACAGCCTCCCACAAAGTATCTTTTATTAACCTCATGTAAACCTGCTACTTCAGTGAAACACTGAGACTGGAGGGCACGGAGAAAGCCACGTGCATGATCTCTGGAGACCAAATGTAGATCCCCTGCGTGTCCTTCTACAATGTGAAGTTCTGAGCACCTAAGTAGCTCCCTGTCACCACCTGTCAGGTGATTGATCTTATTACAGTGATTTAAAGGCACATATTTGAAAGTGATATCACCACACACATCATGGTTATTTATAGATGTATATGTGTATTTGTATGACTGAGGTATACATGATAGTTGGCTTTCTTTGGAGAACCCTGCCAAAAAGTATAGGTATGCTTGTAAATGTTAATAATATTAGGAAATAACTGCTTTATTAAAAACTTACTTTAAGTTACTATATAGATTAATCTCCAGAGTTAGATGTAAGCTACACTCTCCTACACACTTTCAGAAGTTTTTCATTAGGTAGAGATTTTGGTGTAGTTCATATTTGTTTTATTTTGGGGTACTAGGGATTGAACCCAGGGGCATTCTACCTCTGAGCTACACTCCCAGACCGATTTTTTAATTCTTTATTTTGAAACAGAGTCTCACTAAGTTGCAGATGGCCTCAATAAGTAGCTGAAGCTGGCTATGAACCAGGATCCTCCAGTCTCAGTCTCCCAAGGACTGGGATTATAAGTGTGCACCACCACACCTGGCTGTAATTGTTTTATTTGTGTGTTTGTTTTGGGAATTAAACCCATAAGCATTCTTCCTCTGAGCTTATACCCCCAACCCTATTAATTTTGAAACAGGGTCTTGCTAGGTTGCTGAGGGTCTCACTAAGTTGCAGAGGCTGGCCTACAATCCTGTCTCAGCCTTCCAAGTACTGGGATTACAGGAACATGCCACAGCACTAGTTTGTAATTTATTATAGCTTGATTAATTATGAGGTTAAACATTTCTGAATTTTTCTGAAATACTAGCGATATACAGAAAAGCTATGTATATAATAAAAGATGGCAGAGTAGAGGAAGACAGCCCATTTTAGTTGCTTGAGACACAGAACTCAACCAGTGGGAAGACTGCTTTTCAGCAAGAGAAGAAAACCAATCAGAACTCAACAGAAGAAAGACAGTTAGAACGTGGTGGAATTGGACACTGCACAGAGAGCAGAGGACTGAAAAGAGTTCCCTGCGTCTCATCTGGTGAGCAGAGAATGAAGGTGGCACTATCTTGGCAAGCCCCCACCGGAGCTGGTGGTTGCCGAGACTGGTGGGTCTCAGAGACCAATCCCAGCAAATAAGAAGCAGAATCTTGTCAAGCTTGTTATTGCAGAAAACCATCATCAAAAGCAATTACATTCTTCTATCCAGACTCCATACCTCAAGATGCAACTCCGCAGAGCCCAGGCAAACCACCCAGTGAATTCCTGCAGCTGTAGCTGAACTCAGACCAAGGAATGACAGACCCTTCTTACAGGGAACCCAGTGGCTACAACCTGCCTCCTCATGACCACTGTGAATCAATCTACAGACCAACCAGCCAAACCACTTAACGAACTCCTGAGGCTACAGCTGAACTTGTCCCTTCCTGCAGGGAACCAAGCAGCACTTGTCAAGACACTGAGTTTACAAACCATCCCAGTGGAAGCCATTGTGGCTGCAGGAACTTGCATGGCAATGAACAGACACATGGGGTTTCTGAGTTTGCAAATCATCTCTGTGGAAGTAGGGGTGGGAATTAGCAAATAATACCTAGGACACTCAGGAGGGCAGGCCTAGGGTCAGCAGTTCACCATGGCCCTGAAGGGTCTTCAGCAATCACAAAGCACCACCAGAAGTGGTATCTGTGGGGTAAAATAACTCAGCCAATCATGCTGCAGACTCAGAATGCTATAAAATACTGCTGGTGGTGCCACAAACAATGAGGCTGGAGGCCAGCTAGGTCTCATGTGATCTAGATCAGCAGTGGTATCACTGGGGCTAAATAATTGAGCAACAAAAGCCCCAGGCTCAGAACAGTACAATATATCCCTGCCAGAGGTTGGGCCCTGACAATAGAGAGGCAAGGGCCCAGCAGGGGTTCACATGATTGCAGGTACAAGCTGGGAATGAAACACTCCTCTGCCAGTAGAGTTTGGGCATGGCAATCATTCATGCCAGTAATAACATGATTCCATGTGATTGCAACCAACAGATCAGCAGTGGTATCACTGGCCGGCCAACAAAGGCCTGTTAGCTGGGCTGAAATCTCAGAACATAGTAATTTCTGGCCATGCTAAGTTATGCCCAATGACCGCAGAGACTGGCGGTCAGTGCTTTGCAGGTTTCATGGGTTCACAACCAGGAGAGCAGCAGTGGTATCTGTGGGGCGTTAAATCCCAGCCAGCAAGCAGCACGCTCTGAATTGAATGTCATAGTCTCTGACTCTGCTGAATTTGGGCTGGGAGAACATGGTGGCATATAACCAATAAGAGATTCCTGTTTTCCCGCACAGACTTAGAGCTATATCTTGTTAAAGAGGTTCTGGGGGGAAAACTCAAAAGTCTCAATATATGAGACAGATTTGTTGAGGCAAATATATTCCCCAAGCATAGGCCATATTATAAAGGGGAAGCAAATAGACACAGGACTCTCACACAAAAAGGAAGGGGTTGCCAACAGAAATACAAACCTGAGAACTCTGAAAACATGAGAATAAAGACCAGTGAGGAAACAATAAATTCCCACAACTCAACAACAAGGGAGGCAACAATACTGACCTGCAGGAAATGCCAGAAGGAGATTTCAGAATTTTGATTTTCAATATGATCAAAGGCCTCATAAATGAAATCAGAGTAAGTGTATGGGTTATGAAAGAACATATGAATAGAGAAATTGAGTTCCTAAGTAAGAACTGAAAGATGCTTTGAGTAAAATGAAGAAGAAAATAAATGGATTAAATACTTGAACAGAAACCACTTCTGGCAGATTAGACCACATGGAAAATACAGTCTCCTCTTAGAAGACAGCTCATTCCAAACTGATGACACTGTCAATAATATACAGAAGACAATAAAACAACATAACCATAACATACAAGAAATGTGAAGGCCGGGCGTGGTGGCGCACGCTTGTAATCCCAGTACTTTGGGAGGCAGAGACCGGAGGATCCGGGTTCGCGGCCAGCCTCAGCGCTCTCTCTCTCTCTCTCTCTCCCTCTCTCTCTCTCTCCTTAGTGAGGCCCTCCGCAACTTCGTGAGACCCGGTTTCAAAATAAAGTATAAAAAATAGGGCCGGGAGCGTAGCGCAGAGGTAAAACACCCCTGCGTTCAATCCCCAGTACCGCAAAAAAAAAAAAAAAAATTAAAAAAAATTTTTTTTAAAAATTAAAAAAAAAAGAAATGTGAAATAATATGTAATGATCTAACCTATAGATAATAGGCATTGAAGAAGGTCTAGAAGCACAAACCAACGGCATTAGAAATCTCTTCAGAGAAGCCAGGTATAGTGGCACAAGTTTGCAATCCCAGTACTTGGGAGGCTGAGACCAGGGGATCTGGGTTCACAGCCAGCCTCAGCTACGTAGTGAGGCCCTCTCCTACTTAGTGAGACCCTGTTTCAAAATAAAGAATTAAAAAAATAGGTCTGGACGTATAGCTCAGAGGTAAGAATGCCCCTGGGTTCAATCCCCAGTGCCGCAAAATAGTTAATAAAATAATAAGAAATCTCTTCAGAGAAATATCAGGGAATTAGGCAAACATGAAAAAAACAATGGACATCCATGTAAAGGATGCATTCAGAACTTCATGACAAGATCAAGAAGAAATTCTCCACACCACATAATAATAAAATGACTAACATAGAGGCCAAGGAAAGAATCTTAAATGCATCTAGAACAAATGAGTGGGTGAAATTCAGTGTCGAAACAATAAGAATCAATCTGGACTTCTCAAGCCAAGTCATGATAGCCAGAAGGGACTGGTGTGATGTACTCCAAACCCTTAAAGAAAATAAGTTCCAACCAAGACTGCTATATCCAGCCAAGATATCATTCAAAATTGACAGAGAAATAAAAACCTTCAAGACAAGCAGAAACTAAAAGAATTCATGACTAGTAAGTTGGCACTAGAGAAATTACTTAAAGAAATAAAACACTAAGAAGAAAAAAGAAATAAATACCAGAACCAGAGAAGGGGTGAATTCCATCAGATGGGCAATGAAGTGAAGGAGAGATAACACTTATCAGCAGAAAATATAACTCAAAATGAAAGAAAACAAAAATCATCTCTCAATAATAACATTGCTTGTCAAAGATCTAAAATCCCCAATTAAAAGGCATAGAGTGGCAATGTATATTAAAGAACAAAATTCAACTGTATACTTCTTGAAAGAAACTCAACTTACATGCAAAGATATCCATAGGCTAAAGGCAAAAGGATGGAAAAAGATATACTTTGCAAACTGAAATAAAAAACAAGCAGTGATAAATAACAATGTTCATGTCAAACAAAACATACTTTACGCTAAAACTTATCAGAACAGACAAAGTGGGTCACCTCTTACTAATAAAAGGAACAATCCAACAAGAAGATGTTATGATAGTAAACATTTATGCCCCAAATGTGGGTGCACCCACTTTTATTAAGTAAATTCTTTGTACATTAGGTCTCATATAGACCCAAATGCAATAATATTGGGAGACTTCAACACTCTGCTCACACCATTAGATTGATCTTCCAGGCAAACAAAGGTAAAGACTCTTCAGAGCTGAAGAACACTGTAAAACAAATGGAACTAACAGACATATACAGAATATTCCAACCAACAACATCTAGATACTCATTATTCTCAGGTGCTCATGGAACCTTCTCCAAAATAGACCACATTCTGGGCCAAAGCAAGTGCCAGAAAATTATAAAAAATGTAATATAATTAATTTTATATTTCCATATCATAATGTAATGAAAGTAGAAATTAACAAAAAGAAGACAAAAAGAAATAACATAAATACATGGAGACTGATATACTTTTGAATGAGGACTGGATCATAGAAGAAATAAGGGTAGAAATTCAAAAATTTCCTAGAATTAAATGAAAATAGAGACACAACATACCAAAATCTTTGTAACACTTTGAAAGTAATTTGAAGAGGAAAATTTATAGCACTGAGTGCCCACATAAGAAAAATAGAAAGTCACCAAATAAATAACCTTAAGACACACCTCGAGGCCTTCGAAAAACAGGAATGGACTGATCCCAAAGCCAGTAGACAACAGTAAATAATTAAAATCAGAGCAGAAATCAATGAAATAGAGAACAACAAAAAAAGCTTATTCTTTAAAAAGATTAACAAGATTTATGCACCCATGGTCAACCTAACCAAAAGAGAGGATTGACCCAAATTATGAAAATCGGGAATGAAAAAGGGGAAATTAACACACACACTGATGAAATCCAGAGGATCATCAGAAACTATTTTGAAAATTTATATTCCAATAAACTGGAAAACACAGAAAAAATTGTCAGATTTCTAGACACATACAACTTACCTAAATTGAAACAAGAGGATACAGAAACCCTAAACTGACCAATAATAAGCAAAGAGATAGAAACAGGCAATAAAAAACCTTTCATCAAAGAAAATCCCAGATCCAGAAAAATTCCCAGCTTAATTTTACAAAACCTTTACAGAAGAACTAAACCCAATACTTCATAACTTATCCCATGGAATTGAAAGAGATAGAATCTTTTCAAACTCCTTTCATAAGGCTAGTATCAACTTAATACCATAATCAAATAAAGATTCCTCAAGAAAAGAAAATTAGAGACCAATGTCTTTAATTAACATGGATACAAAAAATCTAAACAAAATACTAGTAATATGCATTCAAAATCATATCAAAAAACTATACACCATGGCCAAGTTGGTTTCATTCCAGGGATGCAAGGCTGGTTCAACATGCACAAATCAATACATGTCATTCATCACATAAATAGAACTAAGGACAAAAACCACATGACCATCTCAATAGATGCTGAAAAAGCATTTGAAAAAATTCCAACATCCATTCATGTTAAAATCACTGTAGAAAATCAGAATAGATGGAACTTACCTCAACATAATTAAGGCAATATAAAATAAATCCAAAGCCAACATCATATTAAATGAGGAAAAACTTCAGGAATTCTCTTTAAAATCAGGAACAAGACAAGGATGCTCATTATAACCACTCCTTTTCAATATGGTCCTTGAGTCTCTCGCCAGAGTGTTAGGCAAGAGAAGAATAACAAAGAAATTCAAATAGGAAAAGAAAAAGTGAAATTATGTCTATTTGCAGATGTCATGATCATCTGCTTAAAAGACCCATAAAACTCAACCAAAAGACTTCTAGAGCTGATTAACAAATTCTGCAAAAATAGCGGGACACAAACTCAATCTAAAAAATCAGTAGCTTTTCTGTATGCCAACCATGAATCCACTGAAAAAGAAATCCAGAAAAAATTCCATTTACAGTAACCTCAGAAACAATTAAAGACCTATCTAACCAAGGAAGTAAAAAACCTTTACAATGAAAATTATAAAACACTAAAGAAAGAAATTGAAGATCTTAGAAGATGTGATGATTTCTCATCCTCTTGAATAGGCAGAATAAATATTATCAGAATGGCCATTCTACCAAAAATGATCTACATAGTCAATGCAATCCCTATCAAAATACCAATGTTATTCTTCACAGACCTAGAAAAAAAGAGTCCTAAATTTCATATGGAGAAACAAAAGACCCAGAATAGCCAAAGCAATTCTCAGCAGTAAGAACCATGCATGAGGCATCCCAATACCTGACTTCAAATTATACTAAAGCTACAGCAATAAAAATAGCATGGTATTACAATAGCAATAAAAACAGCTATAGCAGAAAAACAGACACATAGACCAATGGAATAGAATAGAAGATACAGAAACAAATCCATACACTTATTGTCAATTGATTTTCAACAAAGGTGCCAAATACATATGTTGGAGAAAAGACAGCCTTTTCAACAAATGGTGCTGGGAAAACTGGTTATCCATTTGCAGAAAAATTAAAGTAAATCCCTACCTCTCACAATGCAGAAGAGTCAACTTGAGATCGATCAAAGACCTGGAAATTAAATCAGAGCCTTTGAAATTACTAAAGGAGGGCATAGGTCCAATGCTCCGGCATATAGGCACAGGTAGAAACTTCCTCAATAAGACCCCTAAAGCTCAGGAAATTAAAACAAGAATTAATAAATGTCATGGCATTAAACTAAAAGGTTTCCTCTTATCAAAGGAAACCATCAAGAATCTAAGGAGATAGCCTACAGAATGGAAGAAGAGTTTAAAGAGTTTTCCCAAATATTCTTCTGATAGAGAACGAATATCTAGAATATACAAGGTACTTAAAAGACTTAACACTGAAAAAACAAATAATCAAGAAACGAGCAATTGAATTGAGTAGAAACTTCACAAAAGAAATACAAATGGCCAATAGATGCATGAAAAAAGTGTTCAACATCATTAGCAATCAGTGAGAGGCAAATCAAAACTACAGAGATTCCATCTAACCCCAATCTGATGACAAACCACAATAAATGCTGGTGAAGATTTGGGGAAATACGAACTCTTCTACACTGTTGGTGGGATTGCAAATCAGTACAGCCGCAATGGAGATCAGTGTGGAGATTCCTCAGAAAATTGGGAATGCATCTATCATATAATCCAGCTATACCACTCCTGGACATCTTTCCAAAGGGACTGAAATCAGAATATAATAGTAATATATACATATCTATACATATAGCAGCAGAATTCACAACAGCCAAATTATGGAACCAATCAATGTGTCCATCAACAGATGAATGGATTACAAAATTATCGGATATACACACAATGGAATTCTACTCAGCAATAAAGAAGAACAAAATTATGTCACTTGCAGGAAAATGGATGGACCTAGAGAACATTATGTTAAATGAGATTAGCCAGTCACAGAAAGTGAAGGGTAATATGTTTTCCCTCATATGCAGAAGCTAGGGAGTAATTAGGATATAAGAGGGACTTCAGGTAATGGAGGAGAAACCCCAGTGGAGTGAGGGAGTGGTCTCGGGGAATGTTGGTAGGTGAGGGAGACTCAATGAAGGAATCACTTCCATTGACATTGTGTACATATGTGAAATTACCAATGTCAATCTCAATATTCTGTATGGGGAAGGGGAGGGGAATGCAGAGGGAGCTGGGGGAAAGCCCACCAAATTCTGTGTGCGTGTATGTCACTATCACTATGAACTACATTATGATGTGAGACTATAATGCACCAATAAAAGAATAAACAATTAAACAATTAAAAAGCTAAGTATATATGTAAGATATACATATATCTTAATTAATGAACTTAGAGTGGGTAAATAAAAGAGTATAGCACTCTATAATATATAATTTGGAAATTTTCTTCAATTCTACTAGATCTTTGGGATGCTGAGAACCCTTCATGTGTAGACATAAACAAAACATTTGAAACTATCATTTTTTAAATGCCATTCCATATATTCATTTAGATATAACTTCTAATAAGAATAAATATCCCACAGATGTGAACTTGTAGGTAATTCTATATAATTCTGAACCAACAATCTTTGAGTTCTTGTTATAAAAATTTATGTGGAGTTGTGATTATTTAGTGACATTAGGTAAATTTTAGTTGCTGGATTTAATGATGAACATCTAATATAATGATTTACAGCATGGGACACAATTCGATTCGAAATTCAGTGTTCCCAAAAGTTTTAGCAATTTTCTGGATCATTATCTTTCATCCTTCCTTAGCAACAGTTAGATTGCCACAGAATATTCCTTGAATATTTCCTGTTATATTAGTTCACATACTTACAAGCACCCCCATACCATTTATAGAGATTTTGGAAATTTTATGAAATGTTATTTGTTTACGAGCCATATGAACATCATTGTTCTATAATGCCATTGGAACTGGAGTGAAAGTAGACTTATTCTGCAAAATGAGGCATACTAATGAAGTCACCACTAGCTGCTGTAAGAAACAATTCCTGACACATATACTGGAACACTGAATTGTAAGATTTTGTTGCGTTTCCTTTTTCAAATACATGCCCATGGTTTGCAAAAGGTAATCTTCCATGTGATGCAGGGAACCCAAGTTCTCTCTTGATTCCTCTGCAGATGATAGACAAAGAAGAGAAAGAGTGAAAGTGTCACAAGAGGAATTTTTAGGAGCCAGTTCTAGAAGTAACACCTGCCATTGTCACTCGCATTGCTTGGACAGAACTCAGGTTTCTGGCTTTGTCTACTGAGGAATGTTTTCTAGCTATTGCCCAGAAGAAAGGAGAATAGGCTCATAAGATTTGACATCTACTTAGGTCTCTGGTTTCATCTACCACCATTGTCTCCTCTCTCTGTGTTCTAGCCACATTAACTGTTTCTCTTTTCAATTTCTATAGTCATGACCCAGGCTGCTCCTTTTTCAAGGAAGGCTATCCACTTTGCCTGCATTGGTCAGATGACTTCTACATTTTATTTATAACTCAATTCAAATATTCATTTTTTTCAGAGATGCTTATTCAACCCTTACATGAAGCCTCATATTCTTATCCATAACACACAGTTTGTATCACTTACGAGATATTTGATAAATGTTATCTCCCCAAGTAGACTCTTAGCTCCTTTGGCAGTGACCAGTGCCTGCCCACCCTTGATTATAACACAGTTCTTGTTATACAGATTAAAGCATGAAATTATTTACTTAATAAAGACAACAAAACTGTACCTTCCAACTCTCTCAGTGATGAGACTCCCATATATGATACCTTGACCATAGGAGTGAAAGTAAGGATTCTGCAAGCTAATCATTGTAACTCATTGAGGATAAAAATAGGCTATAAAACATGAAACTCATTAAGGATAAAAATAGGCTACAAACGTGAAGCTGAAACAATGACATGGGACTTCAAGATATATAAGATCATTTAGATCATACTCAAGAATATCTGACTTGGAAAAAAAAGAATACCCGACTATTGAAAATTAGATCTGGGTTTTGGCACTGTGTTAATAAAAAAAATCTTTATCAAACCTCTTTATATTCAGCTGCCATATGTGAGTGTCAATACCTAAAATGCAGAATGCATGATCTTTATATCCTGCTTATTAAAGGAAACAGTGCTTCCTTCTTTCCTCGATGTTTCTTAATGCATGACCTCTGTCTTTCTCGTTGGCTCCTCTTTCCCAAAGCAATGCCTATCTGCTCCCCAAGTTATACTTACCCTTGTTTTCTTTGAGTTTAACTGATAACATCACACATCCTGAAATGTGCCAAGTCTATATAATTCCAGTGTTTTCTTTTAAATCCTAATTTTGCATTTCCTTTGCTGATCTTTACTCAAAGATGTTCTGAATTCGTCTGAAAATCTTCCCCACGTTAAATTGAGGGTGACTCCCTCTCTTTCATCCTCCTCCTCCTCCATTTCCTCTAGTTCACTTCACAGCATTACCATCTACTGGTTGTCAAAACCAAAATAATTAATTTCCATTTCACCTGACACACTTGCTATAACTAAGAGGAGGAAGAGCCACAACTTTGGAGCCCAGGATCCCAGCTCTGGTCAATTGTGCCGATTCAAATCCAGCTCTCGTGAAATCTGGATGGAAAGAGGATGCTGGTGCCAGTGCTGTTCAGCAGGATGGAAAATCTCTGTGGCCTGGAAGCCTCCCATGTTCCTACAGAGAAAGTCCATTCTGGGCTGGCGATCTCTGTGGCAGCTGGGATGAGATAACTGCCCAGGGGGAGAGTGTCCATGGGAAGATAGATTCCAGAAAGAAAACAGAAAAACAAAAGCCACAAAGAAGACCTGGACAGGGCAGGAGTGGAAGAGTTCCCCTAAGATATTCCATTTGTTCTGGTACCAGGTGGTACCAAAGGCACTAGGTGCCACATGACTGACTGTCTTATCACCTGCTGCCAGAGGCTGAGAAGGTGTCGTTGGATGGGATGTGTGATCCAGTCTCTGTACCATATATATGAGCCATGTGTTGCTCCAATTCCCAAGAACTCAGCCATTTCAGAGATTAGTTAGTACTTGAAACACCTCCAGACTTCCACTTTGTGGCACAGAAAGATTATTGGAAACACTTTGGAACTGGTGAGGGAATTCAAGTTCAAAAGATAAGTTCCCTAGGTTTAAGTGTGTGGAAAGGCTAAAGCCTGTAATTTAGTACAAAGATATCCATGCCCAGCCAGCACAGGACCACTCCCACAATTCAATTCCTGCAATTTCATCTTTCTCCCTCAATTTCAGGAGCATATTCACCCTGTTTGTTATGAATGTGCCCATCGCCAGGGACAAGTAGGTCCCTGACTAGTGGTAACCTGAGAACCTCTCTCCTTGGGAGCTTGGTTGCTTCTTCCCATCCTTGACTTCAGTCCTAAGCCAGGTTGGTCCACTGGCAAGAGACTGAATATGGGAAGGGCAGCTGTGTTGCATATAGGGTTAACATTGAACCAGCTGTTTGTTTCTGGAGTTCCTTTGCTAGGGTCAGGAGAGATCTGAATTGAGAAAAATATGTACAAATGCAAAACTTGCATGTAAAAGAAGAAACTTAGCCCTGTTCTTTGAGTCATAGCTATTTTTATGCTTTTAAAACAATGATATTTGAGATCTTTTAAGACCTGATTCTAGTCTACTTGTTACGAGTCAACTCTCTTGTCCATCCTCTTCACAGCCCCTCCTAATTGACCCTTCAGCACAGAAGCTTCTGGTCTTCTCACAGAACAAAGGTCAGGGCCCAGCATGTAGTCGGCACTCCATAGATGTTTGAGGTCTCACAAAAAAATCACAACCAGCCAGGGCCTCTAACTTCCCCATCTCTGTGTATCCCTGTGTACCACTTCTCATCTGCAATGCCCTTGACTTGACTTTCTTCCACTGGCATTTAGTTTGTCTCAACTGACAAAGATTTTCTCATTGACCAAACTCTATTCAAACTCCCTGAACTTTTTTCTGATCAGACTTTTGGACTTCCATGTTTGTGTGCATATCCAATTTTATTAAGAATCCTGTTAAATTGGAATATCCAAAATCTCCCAGACACAAATTCTGGTCATCTTCAGTGTTTAGTCAGGTTTGTCCTCCTCCATCATTGCCCTGGTAATGTCAAGGATAATCATATCTGGATCCCTGCATGGTCATCAGCAAGAATCTTGACAGGTCAGTTTGTCCAGAATCTCTCTTACCCCTAAGGTTTGCTGTTGGTAATTTCCTAGCCACTGACCCCACCCAGTTCCTTGTCTATACCTTAGGATTTGAGCCCTGTTCTTTGCTAAGGACTCTTTTCCCCTGTTGCAATAATCCTAAAGGACATCTGTTTTTACAGTTTTTTACATCTGTCCAGCTCTGGTTTCCTTTGGCACAACATCTATCTTAGGTGGTCCTTCCGATGTGTAGCCTTCTAGGCTTTTCCAAACCAACTTGGCTAATCAACTGTTCTCTTTTCTGAGCTTTTGTGGTACAATTTATAGTTTGCCTCTCTATGCTTCTGTTATATAAATTATTTTATGACTGGTGTTTACCCACACAGGCACATACCCATTGTTATTATTGGTGCATCTGCATCCTTCAGTAAATACATTATATGTATTTTCTTTTTCTTCTCAGCAACTTACAAATCATTTGGCTTACTGGAGACCTTCTGCAAATAAATGACCTAAAAGCGAGTTTCTCTCATGGTAGTAACTACTGGAAAAATATTACACCAACTTTATGAGTAGCATTTAATTGTTCAGAGATGCTTGAAAAATAAATGAGTCTCCCTCAACTTTGTGCCCTCCTGTTTGACCTACTTATTACAGTAAACGAATAGATGATATGTTATGCATTACAGGTGATGATATATTGGTAAATGTTTAATGACTGGCTCTCAAAAAATTAAAAGTCCCAATTTCTAATATTTGCTGATTTATTTGGTATGGATACTTCCCCTGCCCCCAGGACAGATTTATAATTACCATTGTGGCATTGCTGACCCTGGAGTTGGGACGAGATGTGTAGTGATACAGAACCATATCATATCTCAACTATCTAGATATGATAGATAGAAATACCCAAGAATACACATAATGGTGAAACAATTTTTTTATGGTAGATGTAATTAACAACTGGTTTGCAAATTCCTAAAAGGTAACTGTCAACTCTCAACTACTGGTAAAAATTGGCTACCTGCCAGTAGAATGCATTAAGAAATATTCACATATATAATTCTCTCAATGACATAACAAGAATATTTACTGACTTGTAAAAAGCATTAGCATTAATTATCAATCAGCGTTCACAAGAAGCATACAACATATATGATAAATGATGTAATCAATTTTTATCCCTGAAAACTCAGCTATTTTAGAAGTTTACATCAAGAATGGTGGTACATACCTATAATCCCAATACCTGGGAGGCTGATACAGGAGGAGCATAGGTTTGAGACCAGCCTTAGAAACTTAGTGAGCCCCTCAGCAACTTAGACAAAATTAAAAAAAATAGAAAGGACGGGGAATGTAGCTCAGAGGTAGAATGCCCCTGGGTTCAATCCCCAGTACCAACAAAATAAATAAATAAGTAAAAAATAAGGTTATAAAATCATCAAAATTCTTCAATATAACAATTCAAACATCCTAATAATCTAGTTATAGAGTTGTATTAATATATAGGAAGGCACATTGTGAAAAATATATAACTTTATTAAAACATAGAATTATAGTGTTCTAGAACATCGGAACAATATACTTTTTGTGTGTGTATGTGTGCTACTAGGGATTGAACTTAGGGGTGCTCTATCACTAAGCTACATCCCCAGCCTTTTTTATTTTTTTAATTTTGAAACAGGGCCTCGCTAAGTTGTTGCATGCTTTCCTCAAACCTGTGATTCCTCTGTCTCAACCTCCCTAGTACTGAGATTACAGGTATTTGCCACCTCGCCTGGCTAGAAGAATACTTTTTTGTGTGTGTTTGTGGTACTGGGAATTGAACCCAGGGGCACTCTACCACTGAGCTACACCCCAAACTCTTTTCATTTTTTTTTTGTTTTGAAACAGGGTCTCACTAGATTGCTGAGAGAAAATATTGGATTTGCAGAAAGATGTGGGTAAGTTAAAGTTTACCCAAATGAGTCCACAAGCCAAAATGATGGCACTTTAGGAACTTAGTTTTCTTATACAATTGTTTATAACCTTTAGCAGGAGAAGTTTTTCAAATAGTAGTGAATATCTACTCATTAAGATGCAAAATTGCCTATATTCAAAACACCTGCCAGGCATTCCCAAAACTATCACCAATTACCACAATGTCAAAGACTTCCAAAATACTTGTTTACTGAATCTTGTCTAACTATATAAAATTTTCCCATAATGCTGCTCAGTGGTAGAGTGTTCTCTTATTTCGACATACATATATCAAAGCTGCTCTGGGCATCGCTCTGGCCCTGCCCTGTTGTCCAGTAACTTTGCTATTCTGGTGTACATTAACTTATACTCACTCTTTTTAACTTGTTCAGGTAGACATGGTAGTTTCTAAGCCCTTTATATAAAGTAAATGTGCTTGCTTTCCTAATACATTTTTTATCAAACCATTTTATTAACATCGTAGCAGTGAAAGATGTCAAGGGATTATTTAAGTTACTGAAAATTGTGGATTAATGAAACAGTGGGCCAAGGACTTCTGCTTAAGATCATGTGCCAAGGCAGCAGCATGCTGCAGAACAAAGGGAAGTCTATAAAATACTAAGAGTACAAATTCAGCTGCCTATGTGTATATTTATACCCATGTATTTGAGGTTGCTGTACGCGGAATGTAGCGATACCATGTCGAATCTTGTTTGGATAATTTGGGAGAACACATAGAATGGACAGGCGATGAGGGGAAACTAGATGAACTAAAATTGAGTGAAAGGCTATAAGGACACCCAGAAGCACGGTACTCACCTGGACAGCAGGCCCTGTACTAATGAAAAGAAACTCTAAATTGCTGTAGTGGAAGAGGAATCAGAAGATTAAAAAGAGGGCATAGGGTGTGAGATGATGAGGCCAAGCTGTAACACTCACTTTATGTAAAGATGGCTGCAGTTATAAGCCCAAGAAGTTATTTCAAATCATTTTGGCCATGAGAGAGAGAGAGAGAGAGAGAGAGAGAGAATGAATGAATGAATTTTGGCCACATAAACGAGAGAGAGGGAGGGGGAGAGAGAGAAAGAAGAAAAGAGGAGAAGAGAGGAGGAGAGGAGAGGAGAGGAGAGGAGAAGAGAAGAGAAGAGAAGAGAAGAGAAGAGGAGAAGAGAAGAGAAGAGAAGAGAAGAGAAGAGAAGAGAAGAGAAGAGAAGAGAAGAGAAGAAGAGGAGAGAGAAGAGAAAAGAGAAGAGAGGGAGCCATGATGTTCTTATTCATGACTATAACCCATTGGTTTAGAACGTGGGTTCTGGGGTCAGACAGCATGAATTTGAATAAGAACTCTTATCATTTACCTGCTTGTATGACCTGGACAAGTGCTCTGACCTCTTTATATCTGTTTCCTTATTTGTAAAATGTTCATTAAAATGGCATCATATTTCATAAAGTCATCATGAGGACTGAATGAAATAATACAAAGAAAACCCATAGCACTTTGCCTACCATGATGAGAATGTCCCCCAGACTCAGCTCTTGTTTTCATTCCCATGACCTAGCATATAGTGTGCATATAGCAGTAAATAAATGTTGAGGTTGGATTAATTCATACTACCATTCAAGACAATTTCAAAAATAACCATGGAAACAGGCACACAGTCCTTGGGAGGGAGATGAGAAAAGTTACTGTGGCACAGGAGAAGCTGTTTGTTCCGAGTAAGGAGCTATCACAGCATTCTTTTTTAATATGCTTTTATCAGCACATTGTAATTATCCATCATAGTGAGATTCAAAGTGATGCAAACATACGTGCAAACTTCACTTAAGGAAAAAATAGCAATTCACATTCAAACCCACGTCAAGAAGATTGTGTACCATGACCAAGATGGTTTCATTTCAGGGATGCAGGGTTGTCTCAGACTGTCCTTGATAGAGCTTCATAAATCACTATATTGACTGAAGTGATCATGACAACCTGAATAGGCATTTATTCAACTTTTTTTTTCTATAACCACACCATCAACCCCATGTCTGTCTTACTCAATGTGCTTTCTGGAGCCTAACATGAGACTTGACCCAAAAAAGGTGTTCAATGGATATTTGTGAATGAACACATGAATAAATTGGTGAATATATACTTACAAAAACTGAAGAAGAAAAAGAGGAGGAGGAGGAGGAGGAGGAGGAGGATGAGGAGGAGGAGGAGGAGAAGAAAGCATGGCATTGATCATCCTGGATCTTTGATTATTGTCAAGTGATTGATGGCTATTGTGAGTAAATGCAAATCGTATAATTGTTGTCTTGGATCTGAGGGATTATTCAGTGTTCTCTACTACAGTAGGAATGTCAGCTGTGTTAATTATGAGCATATAGCATGTGGTTACATATCCACAGAGAATGATCTCAATTTGAGGTCTGGAAATGAAATAAATACATGAGAGTACACAATTTCTATTTTAAAAAATGAATGCATTTAGCCCAATCACATGCTTGAATTATGCAACTTAATTGTTTTGCTACATATTATATTAAAATTCAGTGTCCTATCTTAGTGGTTTTACATAATCCTCAAGCACTGTTCTATTAATCCTGTGTCTTCCTGCATTTTAATTTTGCTTAGCATGCTGACCACAAGTAAATAAAAGGCATTATTTCATGATTTAAAAAGCAAACACAACTGTTTTGGACTCTGACAATATGGCCATTTCCAGAAATACTGTTTCTTTTAATTGAGTTGTAAATAAAGTTGAAAATAGATGTCTAGATCAGTGTTGTTGAGAAAACACTATTGCAATAATTTTACATTGTTATTATTAATCTTGGTAGAGTAAAATAATAAATATAGTAGCAAGTCAACTCTGAAATATTCCATTATAAAATCATGTCCATTAATAACATTCCCTCTATTCTCCGTCCATTTTCTCTCTGTTCTTCTTCTGACTCTGACCTCAAGGACACTGGTCCCCCTCAAATCACACACTCTGGGTGCCCTCCTCTCTTCCTGTGTCACATGTCTCCTCTACCTAACACACTCTGTAGATCAGCTCACTCAGGGTAATGGCTGTAAATACCATGTATACTCTGAAGGAGAAATCCATAGCTTTACTTGGAACTCTTTCCTGAACTCCAGATTTTCAAATCTAAACTTTATTTTGTCCATTTTGGTACATTCTCAAATGAAATGTGCTAAAAATGAATTTGTTTTCCATTCCCCCCAAAACATCTCACTAATTTCCATCTCACTAATTAATAATTATAATCTTCTAGGTTTGGCCAAAAATGTTGGAATTGTTCTCTTTTGTTATGTTTTAGCTCTGTGTGTATGTGTGTGTGTGTGTGTGTGTGTGTGTATCTGTGTGTGTGTGTGTGTCTATGTGTCTGTGTGTATCTGTGTGTGAGTGTGTGGCCACTGGGGATAGAACCCAGAGGCATTCTACTTCTGAACTGCACTCCCAGCCCTATTTTATTTTTATTTGGAAACAGGGTCTCAATAGGTTGATGGGAGTCTCACTACTTGCTGAGACTGGCCTCAAACCTGCAATCCTCCTGTCTCAGCCTCCCAA
>PVJS01028763.1:0-25274 GCA_004027185.1 Glis glis
GAGAGAGAGAGAGAGAGAGAGAGAGAGAGAGAGAGAGAGAACGCTCGCGCGCATGTGCATGTGCGAACTGAGGCTGGCTGCGAACCGGATCCTCTGGTCTCCACCTCCCAAAGTACTGGGATTACAAGTGTGCACCACCACGCCCGGCTTATTTCTGTTTTTAATAGCATTAAGAGACTACAACAATTTTTCCTTAGAGGTTATTGCATTGTTCTGATCCTTGAAATCACTTGTATTTCAGCCTTCACTCTTGTTTATATTCTATGGAGAGAGGGGAAGGCAGTGGCTGTCTTTGTCTTATTGCTCAATTATAAAGCACAGAAAATGTTCCTTCATGTGTATTATAAGAACAAAATGGGCTTATACATAATAAGCCAGGAAACAGACCCTACTGGGGTTTGTAGAATTCACATCTAAGAGAGAAATCATAGATTTATTTTTTCCTAGAGAATCTAAACTTTTCATTATTTATCTTTGAAAATTAAAAAAACACCCTGTTTTGGTGCTGAAATGTTGAGTAGGTGCATTACTTAAAAAAATAAAGCTTAAATTAAGAATCATGCTCACAGAAGAATCACATTAAGAGAGAGTTGAAAGAGAGAAAATAATCTTAAAAAGATGAATGCACATCTCACTTTACTTAATTATATTAAACCGCATCACAGGTACAGTTTGACTCTCACATCAGAGTAATAATCTTCTAAATTGAGAAATTCTGTTTTACAAAACTACCTAGGAGAAAAGTTTTGGAGTGGAATATAGTCATCTTTCAATAAGTTCTTTCCATGGACTCACATAAAGTCTTATTTATTACCTTATTATTACCTGTTTGGCCTGAAGCAACCTCCAGGAGAACAATTGGATGTGATTTTTTTTTCTCTATCACGCTCAAAGAGACAATGAAAGTCTCTTTTTCAGTCATGCAAATTACCACAGACCTGCAGGTTTTGTGGCCTGAAGAAAATTAGACCTGGTCTAAAATGAAATACAAGCGAGAAAAGTTACTACCACAATTAACAACATAGGAATCTTTATTTAAAATATCAGTTTCTTTGCTGAGGCATTTTTCAATATTCTAATATTAGGTTCCTTTGGTTGTACTGCTATTATTTTTTCTATAACCATGTCTGGATTATGTTTATGTTTAATTCATTTATTTGTTTATTATCTACAACTCCAGTAAACTGTTACTCAATGTCTGTCTATTCAGCCTATCAACCATATATTGAAAAATGTAGTAAGAACTAGGTTTTTAATCTTAAGAAACAATCAGATTTCTTTAATTTTAAACACTTTCCTTATACTTAGATTTACAGGTATGTTTCACTTTGAGAGATGAATCCATAGTTTATTTATTTTGGCGCAATCTCTAGATCTTATATGCTTTTTTTGTCTGAGTACTTACAATGGGTTGTTTCAATATATAAGCATATTTTTTAGGAGGAATTTGTCCTGGCATTTCATAATAATGATGCTGCAGTGGGGATCATAGTTTGTTCCAACTTAGCAAAACATCATCTCTTTTTATACAAGTGGAAGCAATGAAATATTAGAATTTTTTCATTTTTTTACTTGGAATTTGGAAGAATGGGAAAATGTGAATTTTCCATTTATGGAATGGTGCTTTTATATTCCACTAGATGAAGCATGAATGACATTAATCAGTGATGACAGTACATCCCCAACCACTGGGAGGGCTTCCACTTCAGAAGGCATTAGATTCTTCTCATGCATTTACTTCAACAGTATCAAATTCATCCTTGGATCTAGACCATTAAAGAACTTCACATTTGATTGGACCATTTGGCCTTTTAAATAAATACATTTACCTAATTCCTAATTGCATTTTTGTTTCAGTCTACCAGCTGACATTGAGGACATGAAAAATAATAATACAAACTTGCAGTTAGGTGGAGACGCTGTTGAGAACATCCAATGGTGTATCACACAATGTGTTTTTTATGAAGACCCACAGGAGAAATTTCTCTCGGATGTTTTAGAGAGAAAATATTCTTAATTATTAATAGATATTCTTTCTTAATAGATATTTAAGCTCATCTTAATAGATATTTGCTTATTGTTTTGGGGCTTGGAAACTTGTGGCTGACTACTTTCTCTTCTCTAGTTTTTACCTAGAAGGCTCTTTATCTCATGAATGTTGATAACTTTGCAATTGTTTGCCCTTTGCTCTCTAGTTTACATACAGGAAGCTTGGAATCAAATTTGGCCTTCTTCTCTAGTCACATATATAGAGTATATATAAGAAATATACTCTACTTTCCTGTTTGCCAGCTTAACCTTGGCCTTATCATATTCTTGCTTTCCCCCTCATTCCTTCAAATACTCGTTCCATTCTTTTTTATCATCATTATTTGTCTAAGCCAGCTCAAATATTTGCCATCAGATTTGTAAAAGTCTATTCGTGAAATATTCTTAGCAAGGTCTAAAATAGTAGACATGGAGTGGTGCTATTATAGTCCATATTTTTTATGGAAAGGACATTCACTATACATTTTTCACCAGTACTGGGTGACTGAACGAATATATGAATGCACTAGTGAACACCACCTGTAACTTCACAGCATGTAATATCTCCCATAGTCTTGCCATGTGTCAATTGTTAGCTCTCATATTAGTAACTCCCATGCTACCACACTGTCTCCTCCCATCCCAGCATCTTCAGTTTCATGTCAAGTATTTAAAGTCCCTCCATTAAACTGGATTGTTCTTTTTCTTTACAACTTGGTTCATACCTTTGTGCTCTCTGAGATACCATTAGAATCCTGTTTTCTTACCTCCCATTCCACCATCAGATGGCAATGGCACCTTTTATTACAGCCTGTATTAATACCTATCTTAAAACTAATGCAGACACTTTCATAATATATACTCCCCCCAAAATATCTCTCATTAGACTATAAACTATTTCAAACACAGGTAACATTTTTGTATGTGTGCTGCAAAACCACATCCTGACATATTATGGACACTCGATATACATTTGTCACATGAGTACTGGGTGACTGCATTAGTATATGGATGCATTAGTGAATATCACAGAGTCTATGGTAGGCATCACTGTTTTACCAAAATGAGACCAGAGAGTGGATGCATATCTCCACCTGCTGTACTCCTTCCTTCAATCTCTGGATCTATATTGTAGCTCTAGAGACATTGTATGAAAATAATAAGGGCAATGGAATTCTGTTAAAATATACTAAAGCCATATATTTAAGGAAATTATATAACTGAACAATATCTAAATTTTAAAAATAAAATTAATATGCAGACACTATATTTGTGAAGATCTATAAGTATGGAGTTCACTTTTCAGGATCCATCTGTTCTTTACTTTCTTTTTTGGTTTTCTGGAAGCTCACCACTATCATGCATTTTCAGTATTTTAAAATTTGAAATAAGTCATTAGAAATCATGCTTTCACAAATATGTTGCTAAATAAGAATTCCAGGCTTAGAAACCCAAACTAAATATTTGGTTTAAGTTAATGCTTCAGGCAGAAAGAGATGAATTAAATAAAGAAGACCTGACATCCACAATCTATGCACTATGTATATTTATGCAATTAATTTAAGTTCCCAGCGACAGCAGATTTTTTCAATATATTTTTATTTTATTTTATTTTTAAATACTTTTATTGGTGCATTGTAGTCTCACATTATAATGTAGTTCAGAGTGATAGTGGCATATATGCACACAGTACTTGGTGAGCTTCCCCTTGTTCCCTCCCCACTCCCTCTACTCCATACATGATATTGAGATTGGCACTGGTATTCTCACATATGTACATAACATCAATAGAAGTGCCTCCTTTGTTAATTCTCCCTCTTCCCAGGAACACCACCCCTCCAAAACCAACTCTCTTGCTCCACTAGGGTTTCTCCTCCATTATCTAAAGTCTGTCTTGTATCCCTATTATTCCCTAGTTTCCGCATATGAGAGAAAACATATGACCTTTCACTTTCTATGATGAGCTAAAAATCTCTTAACATAATGCTCTCCAAGTCCATCCGTTTAAATGTAAATGCCATAATTTTGTTCTTTTTTATTGCTGAGTAGAATTCCATTGTGTATAACCCATCATTTTGTAACCCATTCAAATGCTGATGGACACCTAGGCTGATTCCACAATTTGGATATTGTGAATTGTGCTGCTATAAACATGAATATGCATATATCACTCTAATATCCTGATTTCAATCTCTTTGAAAAGATACCTAGGAGTGATATACCTGGATCATATGGTGGATCCTTTCTTAGTTTGCTGAGGAACCTCCACACTGATTTCTATAGCACCTGCACTAATTTGCAATCCCATCAAGAGTGTAGAAGAATTCCTATTTCCCCACATTCTCACCAGCATTTATTGTTGTTTGACTTCTTGATGATTGCCATTCTGATTGGAGTTAGATGGAATCTCAGTGTAGTTTTGATTCACATCTCCCTGATTTCTAATAATATTGAACACTTTTTCATATATTTATTAGCTATTTGTACTTCTTCTTTTGTGAAATTAATGTTTAGTTTACTTGTCCATTTTTTATTGGGTTGTTTGGGTTTTTTAGTGTTCTTTTTTTACATTCTATGTATTAGTCCTCTCTCTGAGAACAGGGTGAGAGGTAAGGATTTCATTAAATTTTTCTATAAATGAATAACCAGTTTTCCCAACATTATTTATTGAAAAGGCTGTCTTTTCTCCAATAAATGCTTTTGGCACCTTTCTCAAAAATGAATTAGCTATATATGTGTGGATTTGTTTCTGTATCTTCTATTCTGATCTATTGGTATATGTGCCTATTTTTGTGCCAATACCATGCTGTTTTTATTATGATAGCTCAATAGTCTAATTTGAAGTCAGGTATTGTGATGCCTCTTGCATGATTCTTATTGCTGAGAATTGTTTTGGCTATTCTGGGTCTTTTGTTTTTCCACATGAAATATAGGACTGATTTTCTAGCTCTGTGAAGAATGACATTGGTATTTTAATAGAAACTGCATTGAATCTGTAGATCACATTTGGCAGAATGGCCATTTTGATAATATTTATTCTGCCTATCCAAAAATGGGATATCTTTCCATTTTCTAAGATCTTTGATTTCTTTTAGGGTTTTATAATTTTCATTGTAGAAGTCTTTTATCTCCATGGTTAGATTTATTTCTATGTATTTTATTGTTTTTGAGGTAATTGTGAATGGAATTGTTTTCTGGATTTCTTTTTCAGTGTCTTCATGGTTGGTGTATAGAAAGACAACTGATTTTTGTAGATTGATTTTGTATCCAACTACTTTGCTGAATTTGTTAATCAACTCTGGAAGTCTTTTGATTGAGTTTTTCAGTCTTCTAAATATAGAATCATGTTATCGGCTATAGAAATAATTTCGGAGCCAGGCGTGGTGGCGCACGCTTGTAATCCCAGTACTTGGGAGGCAGAGACCAGAGGATCCGGGTTCGTGGCCAGCCTCAGCTACTTAGTGAAGCCCTCCGCAACTTCGTGAGACCCAGTTTCAAAATAAAGTATAAAAAATAGGGCCAGGGGTGTAGCTCAGAGGTAAAATGGCCCTGGGTTCAATCCCCGGTACTGCAAAAAAAAAAATTCAGTTCTTTTCTATTTTTCTCTGATATCCTTCTTTTGCCTTACCACTCTGGCTAGAATCTCAAATACTATATTGAAAAAGAGTAATGATAGTTGGCATCCTTGTCTTGTTCCTGATTTTAAAATGAATTCTCTCAGGTTTTCCACATTCAATATAATGCTGGCATTGGGTTTATTGTATATTGCCTTTATGATGTTAAGGTAAGTTCCTTCTAATCCAATTTATTGCAGTGTTTTAAACATGAATGGGTTTTAGATTTTATCAAATGCTATTTAAGCACCTATTGAGATGATCATGTGATTTTTGTCTTTTAGTTCTATTTATGTGGTGAATGACATGTATTAATATGAGTATATTGAACCAGCCTTGCATCCCTAGAATGAAAACAATGTGGTCATGGCATACAATTTTCTTGATATAGTTTTGAGTACGTATTATTAGTATTTTGGTTAGAACTTTAGCATCTATGGAAGGCTTTTTATTGCTGTTTCTATCTCTTTGCTTTCTATGGTCAGTTTAGGTTTTCTATATACTCTTGGTTCAATTTAAGTAAGTGGTATGTGTCTAGAAATCAGTTTCTTCTGTTTTCCTGTTTATTGGAGTATAAATTTTAAAAATAATTTCTGATGGTCCTCGGGATTTCCCCCACTGTCTGTGTTGATGTCTCCTTTTTCTCTTCTTTTTTAAGTAATTTGGTTTGATATTATCTGTCTTTTCAGTAGGTTTGCTATGGGTGTTTCAATCCTGTTTCTCTTTTCAAAGGACCAGCTTTTTGTTTTGATTTTTTTTGTTCTCTATTTCATTGATTTCTGCTCTGATTTTATTTCCTGCCTTCTATTGGCCTTAGAATTAGTCTGTTCCTGTTTTTCAATGGCCTTGAGGTATATTATTAGGTTGTTTATTTGGTGACTTTCTGTTTTTCTTATGTGAGCACTCAGTGCTATAAATTTTCTTCTTAAAACTACCTTCCAAATGTTCTATACTTTGATATATGTCTCTATTTTCATTTAATTCTAGGAATTTTTTTTATTTCTCCACTTATTTTTACATGACCCAGTCCTCATTCAAAAGTGTGTCATTCAATCTCCTTGTACTGATGTAATTCCTTCGGGTCTTCCTGTTGTCGATTTCTACTTCCATTCCATTATGATCTGAAATGATCCATGGAATTACATTACATTTTTTTAATTTGATGGTACTTGCTTTGTGGCCAGGAATATGGTATATTTTGGAAAACCTTTTATGAGTTGCTAAGAAGAATGCTTATTCAGCTTTTGTTGTTTGCTATATTCTATATATGTCTATTAGATATATTTGGTTTATAGTATTAAGTCTGAAGAGTCTTACTCATCTTTTGTCTGGAAGATTGATCTAGTGGTGTGAGAGGTGTATTGATGTCTCCCAGTATTATTGTATTTGGGTCTATCTCAGTCTTAATGTCCCAAAGACTTTTTTTATATATAAAAGTGGGTGCAACCATATTTGGGATATAAATTTTTACTATCATTTTATCTTGTTAGATTGTTCTTTTTACCTGCTTTGTCTCTTCTGATAAGTTTTAGCTTAAAGTCTGCTTTGTTGGATATGAGCTGCTACCCCTGCTAATCTTCGGTCTCCATTTCCATGGAATATCTTTTTCCATCCTTTCACCTTTAGCCTATGAATATCTTTGCCTGTAAGGTGAGTTTTTTTACAAGCAGCATATAGTTAGATTATGTTCTTTAATCAACATTGCCAGTCTATGCCTTTTAATTGAGGAATTTAGAGCTTTGACGTTCAATGTTAAAATTGAGAGATGATTTTTGTTTCTTATCATTTTGAGTTTTATTTTCTGTTTGATATTGTGTTATTTCTCCTTTGCTTAGTTGCTCATCTGTTAGAAATTGTCCTTTCTCTGGTTCTGGTAATTATATCTTTTTTTCTTTGTGTTCTATTTCTTTTTATTTCTTATTTAGGGCCTCAATTTCCTTATTAATATGTTCTTTTATATCCTGTACCCTCTTCTGATTTCATTTCTAATGTCTTTGATCATATTGAATATCAAAATTCAGAATTTTCATTCTGGTATTTTCTGCATCTCTGTATTAGTGATCTCTATTGTTGAGTTGTGGAGTTTATTTTTTTTCCTTTTTGGCCTTCATTCTCATGTTTTCAGGATTCTTAGGTTTGTGTCTCTGTTGTCTTGACATCCTCTTCAATTTGTGTGAGATTTCTATGCCTATTTGTTGTTGCTTTATAATAGGCCCTATGTTTGGGGTATAAATTTGCCTCGATTAATCTGTCTCATATAAGCAGAATATTGAGCTAGCCCCCCAGTAACTCTTTAATAAAATGTAGTTCTAGTCAGTGCAGGAAAACAGGAGTCTCTGATTGGCTATAGGTCTCTGTGCTCTCTGGGCCCAAACTCAGCAGGGCCAGAGACTACAATGTTCCAAGCCTGTTGCCTAGCTGGCTAAGATTTAATGCCCCAGGGATACCACCACTGTTCTGCTGGTTGTGATCACATGAACCCTTAACTCTGCTGGCATGTGGAATCCATAGTTGCAGGGCCCAAGCTCAGTAGGTCCAGAGATTATGACATTCCAAGCTTATGATCTGGCTGGCTAAGTTTTGATGCTCCTGGGACCCCACCACTGTTTTGCTGGTTGTGATCATTTGAAATGCTGTCAGCCACTATCCTCTGTGCTCACCACCAAGCCAAAACCCTTCTGGCCTAGAGATTTTAGCATTCCCAGCCTATAACATGGCTGCCTGAGTCAAATTGTGCCAGTTAAACCACTCTGTCATCTGCAAGCATGTGGTACTCTGCTGGCCCTTGGCCTCCCTGCTGTGGGACACAAACTCCACCACGGGAGAGACTGCGCAGTTCTGAACCTGGGGCATGGGTTATTTAGCCCCAGGGACCACACTACTGCTCTGAACAGCTGTGATCATGTTAGACCTTGCCAGCTGAGGTACTCATAGCACCCAAATACCACTGAGAAGCATTTATAGATTTCTGAGGCTGTGTCAAGGTTGGCTGAGTTGTTTCACCCCACATACACCACTGCTGATATTCCTGCAGTGATCGCTGGAGATCACATAAGGGCAACCAGAATAATGACTCTAGGTCCCACCTGAGTGTCCTAGGGACTGTCTGCTAATTTATGTTTTTGCTGTGTCCAGCTGTATCCCCTGCCCCCACCTCTGCAGGGATGGCTTGCAAACTTACAAACTCCATGGGATTGGTCATTGTCATGCAAGTCCCTTCATCCACGCAGGCTCCAGTTGGGATGTTTTGTAAACTCAGTCTTGAGGGGCTCCATTGTAGCTGCTCAGGCTCCTGCAGAAAGTGTCTCAGTCCTGATATGTTCAGTTGCTGCCACAGAGGTTTGCTGGGTGGTTGGGCTTGGTGGTCTGGAGAGTTGTGATCTTGAAGTATTTGAGCATGGAGAAAAGAATGCAAATCTTTTTTTGTGTTGATTCTCTGCAATCACTGGCTTGACAGGATTGAGCTCCTTCTTTACTAGTGTTCATCTATGAGAGTCACTAGATTCTGCCAGTCTCCATCTCCCAAATGGGCTCGCCAAGATTGGCTCTACTTCCACTCTTTGCCTACCAGATGAGATGTGTGAGTCTCTTTTCAGTCCTCTGCTCTCTGTGCTGCCTCCAATTCAACCACATTTGGATTGTCTTCTGTTGAATTATGACTGCTTTTCTGCTTTTGCTAAGAAGCAGTCTTTCTGCTGATTGAGTTCCAAGTCTTGGAACAACTGAAACATGCCACCTTTGTCTAACTCTATTCCACCATATTGGGATCTCTCCACATTTTTATTTTAAAAGCCTTCAAGAAAGGCATGTATTTTCCAGTAATGTATAAATTAATTTGTCCAGATGATGGTATATTAATCCACTATTAATTCACAATTACCCAGAATATATAAAGAAATGCTACAAATCAACAACAAAAATACCAAGTAACCTGATTTTAAAAATGGGTAAAGGACTTGTATAGACTTTTGCCCAAACAAGTTAAATAGATGCTCAACAAACATAAGAAAAGAGGCTCAACATTGCTTATTGTTAGAGGATAGCAAATGTAAATCTCAATGAGATACCACCTCACACACACTAGGAAAACTTGTGTTATAGTTTAGATCTGTATTATCTCCCAAAAGCTCATGTGTCTTGATCCCCAGCTAGTGGCACTACTGGGAGGTGCTGGAAACCTTAGGAGGTGGGGCCTAGTTGGAAGAAGTGGTCACTGTGGGCACACTTTGGAAAGACATGTTTTGTTCCTCTCTCTCTCTTTCTCTTTCTCATCTCTCTATCTCTCTATCTTTCTGCCTCTATCTCTACCTCTACCTCTATCTCTACCTCTCCTCTCCCTCTCTTCTTGGCAGCCATGAGCTAGGCAGATGTACTCTACCATGTCCTCCTTGCCATGATGTTCTATGTCACCACAGGCCTGGTAACAATGGAGCCAAGTGACCAAGGACTGAACCAGGAGCCAAAATAAATCTTCTCAGAAATTTTGTCACAGCAATAGAAAGCTGTCTAACATAGGTAATATTTTAAAAAAACAGAAAATAAAATGTATTGTCAACTATGTGGAGAAATTGAGACCTTGGTACAATATTGGTAGATTATAAAATGATGCAAGTTATATGGAAATCAGTATGAGGTTCTTCAAAATATATAAAAAATATCTACCATATGATCCAACAATCTGACTTCTGGGTATATATCCAAAAGCAGTCTCTCAATAAGATATTTTCATACTACCCATGTTAATAGCAGCACTATTCATAATAGCCAAGAGGTGGAAGCAACCCACTTATCCTTCAATGGAGGAATAATAATCAAAGTGTGATATAATGAAATAATATTGAGCCCTGAAATGAAAGGAAGTCCTGTCACATGCTACAAGAATGAATCTTGAGGACATTATGGTAAGAAAGCTGTCACAAAAAGGAAATACTGCATTATTCCTCTCATATCAAATATCTAAAGTAGTAAAATTTATAGAAACAGAAAATAGAGTGGTGGATGCTGGGGGTTAGGGAGAAAGGAGAGGAGAGTTGTTTAAGTGCTCTAGAGTTTCATATTTGCAAGATAAAAAAATTTCTGGAGATCTGTTTTACAATGATGTGAGTACACATAACACTATTGAAATATATACCTAAAAATGGTTAAAATAGTAAGTTTAGGTGTTTTTAACACAGTAAAAATTATTTTTATATTTATACATTCTGCACATTCTTTTTCAATTCAGAAATCACTGTTATATTGAAATATCCAATAATTTAAATGAAAATGAATGAATAGGTCTCTGTATAAAAATATAAAATCATAAGATTTTATATTATTAAAATATAAGATCATAAGACGTGATGCCAAGCTTAGCATCTGAAAGAAGCTTGAATAGGAAATAAATGCCCAGCTGCAATGGTAAAGTGACTGCTGTATACTGAGTTTACAACATTCTTATTAGAATATATTTGTTGTTTTAAAAAAATCACTTCAAAGTCCTTAGTTTTTTTAGTTCATGTGAAAAATAGGGATGGCTTATAATGTGGAAATATGATGAAACCATATATAAAAATAGAGTTTTCTAAATGTATATTCATGCATGCATACAATTTTTTAAAAATTTGCATCAGGTACATGTGAAATAAAAATGCAAGTGAAGAAAACAAGTAACTCAATTGTTAAAAACTCTACTGCATCAAATTTACCAGTAAAACAATCTTTATACATTCATATTGCCACTTCAAAGTTCAGTTAATTTCAGCTTCCCTTCAAATAACTAGAAATTTGTCATTCAAAGATTGAGACACACTCTTTTAAAATAATTTTTGCATCTATTTTTTTCTGATTTTATACCAGGAAACTAAAAATAATGAACTCTGAAAAAAACAGACAATGAAAAAAATTAAAACTAAATGCTTTCTAATGAAAGCATAGGTCTGAAAGCATGTTCTATTTGACTTCCTGCTTTTTTATGCTTTTGCTAAGAACCAACATTTAAAATCTCCTCCTCTCATATACTTTTGGCCATTTTAAAAAACATTCCTTTTGCAAATAGATTTAATGTGATATGTATGCTGTTAGAGCATACTTTATAAAAGTGAAACCTCTAATCATTCATAATCAAGGTCATTGCTTCTAAGAAAATTTTTAACATTTTAAATGTTCCAATATGAGCCCCTGCTAGATGGTTTGACTAGTACAAGTGCTTATCAATAAACTGAAATGCCTCTAGTTAATCCAGTTTTCTTACATCTTTGTCTATTTTCCATAAAATAAGGATAAACTTGTAAACTATGAGGATGCACACACCATTACCATTGAGTTCCTACTTTTGGAGTAAGATCTGTCCTCAAGACTCAGATCCTTGTAAATTTTGTAGGAAAAAGAAGTGGCACTGAAATAAAGTAAGTAGCACTGAAAAAGAGCTCACACTTGCTAGAGCTCGTTCCTTCCTATTCTCAGAATGCAAATGTGAGGGTTGCAAAGTCAGTTTCTTAGTTAATCAAAAATTCCCTCAAGAAATATTTAAAGTCAGCCTTTACCACCATTACCAAGTCATTAGAGAGAATTTATAATCCCCAAGCCATTAGATAATAAGCCACAGACCACTTGAAGGTACTACTGAGAGGAAAAGTTTGGCATTCGAATATTTAGTCACAGATGGTGAATGGAATTTCCACTGTCTGCTGCATCCCAGATAGCAGAGATTAAATTTCTCTCACTCCCATTTCTCTCCATATCTTTTAGACTAGTTTGGGTCTCTATGAAGTTTATTTTGTTTCTGCAGCAATTTTAAATTAGAGCTTCTGGAGAGATTGATACTTTCTCATTTTCTTAGGAGGAAAAGTGATAGATTGCCTTTGTAAATGAAGATTCACGCTGTTATTGTCTACAGTTTGGAATAGTCATGTTAGATTAAACAGCATTCTGTTGTGGGCCCCTTATTAATTATGAGGCTTCCTACTGCCGTGCTGATTCTTTTTTTTTTTCTTTTTTTCTTTTTCTGCTGGCTCCACTATGGAGAAGCACAGCTTCTTTCAAAGAAGTCTATCACAATGCAAGCAGCTCATTAACTTCAGCCTTCCTCCCAGGTTCCTATGACAGCCTGAAGATCCTTTCCTAACTAACTTTAGAGAGAGATAATAAAGTTTTATTTCCCTTTCACAGCAATTCAAGGGCATTTCATCATGTTCTCTTCCATACAGAAATTTGAACAGAAGCAGAGTGACTCAAAACTTTTTTGAGATGAAATGTTCTGGAAGTCAGTAAATTGGAAGTTACTGTAAATAACCAATGGTTCCTTCCATTTGAAACCATTGAAACTTGCCAGATTCAAGTTCTATTGCTATTTTCTTTAGCTATCTTTTGTTTTGTCTTATTTTGTTTAGTCCATTGTTCACTAATCAGCACTACCATATTTATTTGCCTAATGTGGAACTCTTCAAACATTAATACTTTTTGGTCTCTTAAATTCCAAAACTCTACCACTATGCTGCTTTCCTGTGAATTGTCTGTCCAAACATCTTCTAAAACTATGTTATTTTGGGGACTGGGGATATAGTTCAGTGGAAGAGCATTTGCCTAGCATATGTGAGGACATGGGTTCAATTCTAGCAACACACACACACACACACACACACATACACACAAACTATAAATTATTTTGGAAAGGGGTACATGTACATATCTGATTTAATGAATACTCTTGATTCAGTCTAAACAATAACAGACACCCCCACAATTTCAGTCCCCCAAATATCACATAAAAATATTTCTCTCTTTTGTTATAACTAATGTGTCAGAGAGCTTTGTCCATGAAGACTTAATTTCCTCACATTTCCATGACTTCTGGGGCATGAAAATGGAAAGTACTGGACTGTGCACTGGTTTTCAAAACAGTTCCAGAACTTGGCACATGCTTTTGCTCACAGGAAACCAAAGAGAGTTATGGAACTCTCTTCAAGAGGATGGAAAAGTAGAGGGTGGGAGAATATAAGTCTACCCGACAGGAAAAATTGCAGAACATTTGTGAGCAGCCCCAGTGACACCACACTGTTATAAAGTAGTTCCATATAACACATTCTGGCTGGTAGCTAGCTGGAAGGAGGGCTAGAAATTTGCATGTGAGGGTTCAAAGGAAAAATGCTTTTCGAGCCTAACCAACAAACCTGGGAAGCATAGAAAAAAACAATGCTCGGTGTCTATCTCAGTGACAGGAAGGGTCAAATCAAAGCAATGTCCCAACTCATCAGCCTTCACTGTTGTTCACTAAAAAAAGTGATTCTCAACCTAGGTAAATAATTTTTGAATAATAAAATGTAATGTACTATATATACTAAAATATTAGTAATTGGTATCTATATGCTATTTCGCTTTTCTTTAACCATGGCTTTCTTGAAAGGGAACGTAATAAATTGTTGTTGAAGAAATGATTGTGAACTACTGACCTAAAGTATAAGGTTTACCATTGCCTAGGATAAGGGCTGTATCTTACCTCTCTCTGTGTCACCAGTTGCTATGTTACCACTGGCAGTATTCACTGAAAAACATAAAAGCATAGTGTGGAACTAAATGGCCTGAGTTGAAGATTTTTCCTGATCATTTATTGGCAGAGTAACTATGAGCACCTAGCTTTTGTTTTTGCCCATATAGCATACCTTTCTCCTTCTGGTAACTGTTTCACAGTCCCTCATGCCCAACAGTTGACTAATTCCAAACATTTACTAGGTCTATGGATTGCACTGGGGTTCCATCTCCTGGCTTCTGAGATAACACACAACTCACTATACACATGTCCATGGTCATACAGATTGTTTCAGATAGAAGCATATGTTCAAGCTTTTGCATGGGCTGACAGAGTTTACCACTGGAAGCCTTTTTTTTTAGCCATTAGGGAAAAAGAGACTCCTATTCTTATCTGTTGGCTACTTAGAGGATATTATGCAAGTCTAGAGAGGTTGGCTGCCATCTTATTCTCCCAAAGGGAACACCTGTCTAATAAAGGAAGCGACACAGAAAAACTCTAAATGGAATGGTAGAGAAATAAAATATGAAAAGTAGATAGATTGAAGTCATTGTGTGAGCCTGAATTGGTTTGATTTTTTGACTTGATGTTTCAATTATAGGATACAATTCATGTTCTTTTTCTTGACTCTAGTTTGAGTTAGAGTTTTTGAAACACAAAGTATTCTGACAAATAAACCTTCTCAAGACTTTTCTGCATGTGTAAAAGGAAATGTTATAACAACATGTGGATTTCCCTAAAATAACTTCAAATACATTAGGTTATGAAAGGAGGCTATATAGTAGGTTTATGAAAAAAATTATAAATCCAGTTGTAGAAATGGAGGATTTGAGATGTTTGAGTATGGAAGAAACACTTGAGTTGAATATTCTTGTCTGGAGTCCAGGAGATTAATACTGTACATATTAAATTTGATAAAGCATATACCACAGTGGGACAGAGAACAGAAGTATGTTGATCTGAGGTCTGCAAGGGAATGCAGTGGCCAGTTTATACATCCTGGAACTGGAGTGAGTGCTAAGAGACTTATCATGTAGGCGAGTAAATAGAGGTCAGTGAAGGGTTTCAAATAAGAGGCAGAATAACATTCTGACTTTCATAAATCACACTTGTGGAAGAAGAGAAAATAGATTATATATGGAAGTGAATGATGTCAGAGAGACTAGCTGATTATTCCAATTCTTTAAGCAAAAGACAATAAGGACCTAATGAAACTAAGACAATGAAAATAAAAATTAAGATGAGGAAAGGTTGGAAGGAGATTTAGGAGAAATACTCATATAATTCAAGATATTTGAATGCTGAGGGAGGAAAAAATTACAGTATAACGATTTTTACTAGGATAATTGAGAGAATAGTGACATTCAAAAAAATAGGTACCATAAAATGAAGGATAAGTTTGGATGCAAACTCAGTTTTGATCAGGATGACATTAAGATTCAAGGCCAAGGGAAAAATGGGGGAATTCCCATAAATAGTTGTTAAAAGTCAAACATAAAGAGCATATGAGGTTTTACAAGATTAAAAAAGAGGATGAATTCTAAGTGTGGAGCCCTAGAAAAGTCAGGGCTCTGCAAAGATTTAAGAATAAAACAACCTAAAAGTAAAAGGGGGGGAGGAGAAACAGAAAATCATTTGGATGCTTAAAAAAGTAGGAAAACATCAAGTATGAGATAATGACTGGATGGACTCATTTCTGAATAAGATAAAAACTAGGGAAAATATTAGATGACCCAAGCATTAATCACATAATTCAGGTTTTTCTCAGAGCAATAGTGCCACTCTCAAGTAAAATTTGTTCACTGTTAATATGAAATTCTTTTTAATTTTTGTTTTTCCTGTCAATAATGACTAAAAATAAAAATTTTTAAAAGACTGTTAAAAGTTCAGATATAATCCTATAAATGTATCCGATCCTCATGTTTACGTACTGAGTAGATTATTACTACTGAATCAAATGTTCAGTAATAGTTGTCTGTAATTTTTTATTGGTGCACTTTATTAATACATCTTGATGGTTTTCAGGGTGGTAGAAGTATACATGCACACATCAGTCAATTAGCCCTCCCCCAATTCCCATCCCTATTCCCTCCCCCTTCCTGCCTTCTCCTGCTCAACATAGTAGACTTTGGTAAGTTTGTGTATGTACATCCTGTGCATTAGGGTGTTTCCCTCTTCCCCCCCTCCCATCTCCCTCAGTTAGGTCTCCTTCTTTACTCATCTAAGGTTTTCTGCATCTTTGTCTGGACTCCCTCCTATGCCCTATTTTCTCTAGCTTCAGCATATTAGAGAGACCATCCGACTTTTCACTTTTTGTGTCTGACTAATATCACTTATCATAATGTTCTCTAATTCAGTCCATTTCCCTGCAAATAATGTAATTTTGTTCTTTTTTTTGTCTGCGTAAAATTCTATTGTGTACATATCCCATGGTTTTGTATTCCATTCATCGGTTGATGGGTATCTTGGCTGGTTCCATAGTTTGACAATCGTGAATTGTGCAGCTATAAACATAGATACACAAGTGTTAGTCTGAAAGTTTGGTTTCAGTCCTTTTGGGTAGATGCCTAGAAGTAGTATTACTGGGTCATATGGTAGGTTCATTCCCATTCTTCTGAGGATTCTCCACACTGTTTTCCAAAGTGGTTGCACTAATTTGCAATCCCACCAACAGTGTATTAGAGTTCCTACTTCTCCACATCCTCGCCAGCATTTGTTGTTGTTTGTGTTTTTAATGATTGCCATTCTAATTTGGGTTAGGTGAAATCTCAGGATAGTTTTGATTTGCATCTCTCTGATTGCTAATGATGGTGAACATTTTTTCATACATTTATTGGTATTTCTTCTTCTGTGAAGTGTCTATTTAGTTCACTTGCCCATTTTTTGATTGGGTTATTTGTTTTTTTAGTGATGAGTTTCTTGGGTTCTCTGTACATTCTAGATATTAATCTTCTATCAGAGGAGTAGCTGGCAAAGATCTTCTCCCATTCTGTCGGCTCTCTGTTGAGGTTCTTTGATAGTCTTTGTGGCACAGAAGCTCTTCAGTTTAATGCAATCCTATGTAGTGATCCTCATTTTAACTTCTTATGCTTTTGGGGTCTTATTGAGGAAGTTTTTGCCTGTGCCTATGTGTTGAAGAGTTGGACCTATGCCCTTTTCAAGTAGCTGCAAGGTCTCTGGTCTAATTTCCAGGTCTTTGATCTATCTTGAATTGACTCATATGCAAGGTGAGAAAGTGGGGTTTATTTCCATTTTTCTGCATGTGGTTAACCAGTTTTGTCACCATCATTTGTTGAAGAGGGTATCTTTTTTCCAGTGTATGTTTTTGGCTCCGTTGTTAAAAATCAGTTGGTTGTAAGTGTGTGGGTTTGTTAAGACAATATACAATAGGCCCACAGCCAACATCATATTGAATGGGGAAAAGCTGTGAGAATTCCCCTTAAAAACAGGAACAAGACAAAGATGTCCACTTATCACCACTCCTCTTCAATATAGTACTAGAGACTCTAGATAGAGCAACAAGGCAAGAGAAGGAAATAAAAAGAGTACAAATAGGAAAAGAGTTGTCTATAATTTTTAAGTTCATTTAACTTATCAAAATTTTTTCTTTTATCTATTTCCAGTCATGACATGAATTTTGTCCTAAGATTCTCATATTAATGGTTTACTGTCTTCTAATTCTGTAATCCTCTTTTTTCCCATTCCTGACATTAGTTATCAGCGTTCTCTTTCTTCTTCTCATGATGAATATTGCCTTTATATGATAAAAGCAAAAACTCATATTTGTCTTTTCACCTTTCAAAGAATACACATTTTTGTCAAAAAGGACAATATTTCTATAAAATATGAGAATTTTTAATTTCATTCATAAGGTGTTGCCCAAGTGTTTTAAACTCTTAAAACTACCTTCTCTCATGTCTGCCCCTCAAGTGTTAACTGTCCCATTATTTGGGCTCTTATAACTCTCTGTGAATAACTTTTTCATACTTTCAACCCTTCATTTTAACCATTGATTATATTATTTTGCTTTCATAAAAATCTGTGAGCTCTTTGAAGATGAGATATATTTTCTTTCACCTATATATTTGTAACACTAAGCACCTGGCCTGGTTCAGAGGAATATTTATTGAATATGTTACTCTAGTGTCTATCATTCCTTTCCCACCTGTGATTGCCACTAACCTACTGACCAATTAGAAGGCTTAATTTTTCTGATTCTTTCATATATTTTTCCTCGGATACTCTCCATGTTGTAAGTTGTCCACAACACAAATGATAGCCATTATTCTTCATGCTGTAGATCTCCGAATAGGACAACCTCCTCTTCTTCCATTGAGTTCTGAAGGAAATCATGTCAACTTTCACAAGAATAATGCATGGAACTACAAATTAAATATAAAATTAATTACTAAACAATAAGTGAATCATTGAATCTATATTGCAAGTGAATCTATGTTGAAGAGAATCACAACATAGAAGGAATTTGGTGGAAATTCTAGCTGACTAAAACATTTCCTAGTGCCACATGAGAGTGGAAGGGTTAAGACAAAGACTCTCATGAGAAGAATGGTTCTTGTGGATTCTCCCTTGGGTTTTCACATCTCTATCAATTCACCCATCTCTTTAAATTTCTTTGTCCAGCAGAACTCATTATCTTTCTTTAGAAAATGGCCATCTGATTAAAGGAATCTCTTGTGTCTTTCCTGAAGCCACATTTCCAACCCAATACCTCGAATGCAGCTATATGAACAATGATATCTCCCCTACTTATCTCATAAATTCCAGGGAGCTTCCAGAAACAAATGATAAATAGGATCTCAGTTTTTAATCCATTTTTCTTCATTAACCAGAGTCATGAGTCACTGATTCCTTTACTTGGTAAATAATTCACTCTGGCCAAAATGTATTATTTTCCTGAGTCATCACAAACTAATTCTATTTTTTAAAGAACATTTTTTCCCATAAAAAAAGTTATGGAGACACTTTTAGGGAAGAAGGAATGTGAATGAATTCTTACACACTCTACTTTGGATTTCATTGACATTTAATGCCTAGTCTATTTATTTGCTAATTTCTCATCAATAATATGCAACATTAAAAAGTTTTATTTCAGAGTTTCACTATGATATGGAGGTAGGTCATCAGTTCTGCCCACTGAGCATGAATGAATGAGTAGAACTTGTTTATATTAGATACATCCTATCATATTTATTAATTGTTACATACTACCTACATCCACAGTTATTTTTCCTGATTTCCAATAGTCATGGCACATCTATAATTCATTTAAATGTAAGTTTTTTGTCTCTAATAAAACTTAATAGATAATGGGAGGGGGCATTTATTACATCTGCAAACACACTGGCCTGCTGGGATTGAATATTTAAAAGAAGAGGCAGCTGTAATTGTTTGCATGCTAATTTACCACATAATATCTTCTCAGCCCTAGGGACACAAAAGCTTTATGTTTAATGTTTTAGTCCAATGTAGCAAATAATTTCAAAAATCAGTAGGCAAAAAAACTATCCATTTTTCTAAATTCTAAATTCTAAATCTTTATTTATACCTCCGTTGTACCAACTCTTAACTACAGCACAGAAACCTAGGTTTTGTTCTGGACTCTGCTTTTCTTTCTATCATGTCCATCATTACATCCTGCTCATTCTACCTGCTGTCTCTGGAATCAGAAGCTCTCTTCAACATCACTGACAATACTTAACTCCATGCCTTTATTGTTCACACATGGGTCATTGTTACATAATATTAACTGGTCTCCTTGTTTCTAATCTTAAATATTTCAAGTCATTCTTCATGAAATTACATATCATTTTCATATAAATTCTGTAATTACTTACTATTCCTTTATAAATAAATTGGTTCTCTCTAAATTCTCCTGACTCATCTTTAGCATCCCTTCACTCCTCGACTTTGATTTTATCCTCTAACTACTTGCAGTTTTATAATGGGCTTCATATTTTAACACTCCCATATCTTCACTAACACTGCACTGTTTTCTTCACTCAGGTTTCTCTCTCTTGTGTACTTGGCTAGCTACTTTGCAATCTTCAAAAGTACTTCAGTGTCAGTGTCCTTGAGAGGTTCTACCAGATCTCATCATGCCTCCCTAAAACTGCATCCTCCTGTATCCTCGTCCTTGTGTCAATGTGCTATTTACCTCTTTATTCATTGGCTTAAGCATTAGAACTTTTACAGCTCTAATGCCATGCCATATCTTATTTCATTTTATATTTCCAGGCATTAGCAGAGAAGTATTCAAAAATACTTATGCATGAATCCGAGATAATGAAATCCTTAAAGTAATTCTTTTAAATTTTTCTTTTGTTTAATGTATCAATGCTAAGATGATGTAATATTTATCTTTTAATATTTTTAATATTCTTTCTCACTAGAATATTTCCTTGAAGATTCAGTTACTGGAGGAAAATAGGGCAGAATAAACCAGACTAGACAAATTTCTCTAAATTTATATTGATTCCTACCTGTATGTATATCACCCTAAATTCACCTTTCTGTATCCTATGAAAGTTCAAACCTCATCCAAGATTTTTGTAAATTGCAAGGGAGTTATATTCCTATAATCACCTCTATTTCTTTTGTTTAAGTTGGTGCATTGTTATTACACATCATTGTGAGGTTCAGAGAGACAGAAACAAACATGCACACAGGTCTTGCTGTGTTTCCCTTCAGGTCCCACCCTTCCCCATGCATAATATTGAGATTGGTAGTGATTTCTTCATACAAGGGCATAGCATAATTTGAATTTATTTTTCATAAGTTCTTCCTTTTCCTCTCCCACCTCCCTCCCCAAGTTCCCTTCCACTATTCTACTGATCCCTATTTTCTTTTTTTTTTTTTTTGCGGTACCGAGGATTGAACCCAGGGGTATTCTACCTCCGCGCTACACCCCCAGCCCTATTTTTTTTTATACTTTATTTTGAAACTGGGTCTCATGAAGTTGCGGAGGGCCTCACTAAGTAGAGAGAGAGAGAGAAAGGGAGAGAGAGACAGAGAGAGCTGAGGCAGGCCGCGAACCCGGATCCTCCAGTCTCCGCCTCCCAAAGTACTGGGATTACAAGTGTGCGCCACCATGCCCGGCTCTGATCCCTATTTTCAATTATGTAAAGTCCCCTTTTTTCCTATTTTCTCTCTAGCTTCCACATATGAGAGAAAACATTCAACCCTCAACATTCTGGGAGAATTTAACCTGAAGATGCAGAGATGGGAATAAATTTTTACTTTTTCTCCAAGTAAAATAGGCACTCAGCCACTAGGTTTATTAGTCTGCTAAAACAAAGATGCACCATGTGGCAGAGTCAGGGTTGCCCCCAAGGCAAGGGGCCATGGTGCCTGAGCTCTCAAGAGCTTAGGTTCCAAGTCCTGACCTAACTCAGAAGAGAAAAGAATGAAAGTCAGCCTGTAAAGAGGCTGCATTCTTGATTTAATGGGTGATAAAAAAGAGAAGAGCCAAAGAGACTGCTTTTATTCCAGGACAGTTGGGTACTGCCTGCATTTAGTTCACAGAATCTTCTCATTTGAATTGATTGTGGAGGTCACTGAGTCCAACCCTCTTAAGTTCATGACTCTTCAATAAAATCACCAGTACATGGTAATTTGATCCCGGTTGGCTAACTCTTGTAATAAAAATTCACTAATTCATGAGGAAGCCTGGTCAATAATTAGAGCTTTGTAATTATTCAGAATCTGTTCTTTGTATGTGAAATTTCTACTTTAGTATAACTTTTATTCTTTTTTGCATACTCAGGTAAGCACAAACTCACATACATAAACACATATTTTATTCATCTTTCATCTATGGACCTTCAAAAATTACAATTACCGTATTTTTTCTAATTCTCTGATCCTGGTTCTTTTTAAGGAGGCTGAATACTCTCAAAATTAGTCAAATGACTGTCCCTTTTCCCAACAATGGGATCAATGGCAATATAAAGTATGTTAAGCAATTGGTGCAGTACTTGGTTTGCTACATAGAAAACCTAAAACTTTACCAAATACTGAAACTGAGGTACAGAGAAGACCAGCCTCTTACCCAAAAATCACATAACTTACTATTGGTGCCAGTATTTAATTCTAGGCATTTTATCTATAGGGCCATTTCTTTCAGCTAACTTATTTTGCTGACAAGGAAAATGAAAGAGAAAGAAAAGAGTTTATCCATTTTAGCACTTTGCATTTTCCAGGAAATTAACTTAAAATTCCATAAAAGGTAAAGAAAATGTGAGTGACAAATAGAGTCTACATGATAAAGAAATTATTAGAAAAACATTTTAACTTAAGGGAACAAGATATGTACAAATTTCAAAATATTCAGCCTAGGTAAAAACATATCAAAACGAAAAAAAATTACATAGCATTGAGATGAGTCACATCCTAACACAGCGCTTGTCCTGGTGTGCTATAGTTCTTGGAGAGAATTTTCTGGTCTTGATTCATGATGGGACCAGTCAGTGCCCCTATTAGTGCCCAGATGAGAAACGTGTCCTACCCTGGATCCTAGAAAGTTTGGGTCGGTCTCTTCTCTCGTGTCCATCAGGGAGGTGGTACCTGCCATATGTTATAAATCATTTTTCTTTTTCTAGAATGAAGATGTATAGAACCCTAAAAAATTAATACATAGATATTTCACATATGATTAGCTTAATTTGCTTTTGACTATTGACATCTAGGCCTTCTCAAAGGGCTTCCTCATCTGAACCATAAAACACAGAAATTTTCTCAGTTCCGCCAATGATGGTACAAAACTAGTACTGTCATAGATCCACAAGAAAGGAACCAATTCGTATACACTACATAGTGAGTGCAGTGACTTCTGAAACTACCACTAAGACCTGATATCCTTAATAGATATTCTTTTATATCATCTTTGACATCTGCAGATAATTTAGAATTCACAGTTAAAATTCAATAAATTCAATGCCTGATTGTGTATTCTATCTGATAAAAAGTAAGGACAATTTTGCATTTTTATGTGTTTCTCACCTTTCTGAAAATCTTTTAAATTTTTATAAAATTGTCTCCCTGTAGAATGAATGGTCTCTGGCTCCATGAAATATATAAAATAATTCTTATCCCAAGCCACAACATCCATGTTATAGCCTAAAAATGGGTTTATAATGACAAAATAGAGTATGTGCTAGGTTTTTTTCCCCCTATGGATCATGTTATTTATCACTCTTTTGATAGTATATCTCTAATTACGTTAAGTAACACCTTTCCTGTTAACTAAATACCTCTCAAATTATAAAATGAATGCCTTTGGAAACAGCTTTAATATTTTCTTTTCCTTTTCCTCTTTTTATTGATGCATTGTAATCATACATCATATAGAGGTCCAAAGTGGTACTAACATACATGCACACATCACTTGGTGTATTTCCCTTAACATCCCACCTATCTCCCTCTCCTCCCTCCCTTATATGTGTTAGTGAAATAGGTGGTGACACCTTCATACATGGGCATAGCATTATTTGAATTATTTCCTTCATCAATCCTCCTTTTTCCCTTCCCCAGCTCCATTCCCCAATCTCCTTCCACTATTCTACTTCTCTCTCTCCTCGTTTATCTTAAGTTCCTTTTGTTTCCTATTTTCTCTGTAGTTTCCACATAGGAAAGAGAACATTTACTCCTTGATTTTCTGAGACTGGCATAATGTTCTCTAGCTTTATCTATTTCCCTTCAAATCACATAATTTTGTTCTTTCCAGCTGAGTACAGTTCCATTGTGTGTAAATACCACATTTTCTTTATCCATTCATCTGCTGACAGACACCAAGGCTGGTTTCATAATTTGGCTATTGTGAATTGTGCTGCTATAAACATGGACATGCATGGATCACTATAGTATTTTGACTTTTAATCTTTTGGAAAGATACCAGGGAGTGGTAGAGCTGGTCATGTGGTGGTTCTATTCCTAATCTTTCAAGGATCCTCCATGATGATCTCCATAATAGTTGTACTAATTTATGATCCAATCAACAATGTATAAGAGTTTCTGTTGAGAAGATAGCCTTTTCAACAAATGGTACTGGGAAAACTGGATATTCATATGTACAAGAATAAAAGTATACCCCTATAAAAATAGGGGTATACCAGCACAAGAGTCAACTCAAGATGGGTCAATGACCTAGAAATTAGATCAGAAATTTTGCAATTACTAGAAGAAAACATGGGACCATCTCTCCAACATACAGGAACTGGTAGAGACTCCCTCAGTAAGACCCCTAAACTCAGAAAATAAAACCAAGCCAGGCATGGTGACACATGCCTGTAATCCCAGTACTTGAGAGGCTGAAACAAGATTGCAGATTTGAGGCCAGCCTCAGCAATTTAGTGAGTCCCTGTTTCCAAATAAGAAACAAACAAACAGGGGTGCAGCTCAGAGGTAGAATGCCTCTGGGTTTAATCTCCAGCACCACAAAAAAAGAAAAAAGAGAGAAAAAGAAAACCAAGAATCAATAAATAGGATTGCATCAAATTAAAAAACTTCTGAGTAGCAAAGGAAACAACCAAGTCTGAAGATAAAGCCTAGAGAAGAGAAAACAGTTTGCCGCCTTCTTCTTCTTCTTCTTCTTCTTCTTCTTCTTCTTCTTCTTCTTCTTCTTTTCTTCATCATTTTTGTCTTTTAGATTTTTTGGGGGAGTGGTCTAACTCAAAATGTAAACTTGATTAGATTCTTACGTTTGTCAACAGGAGATATAATTTGTCCTAGAGCAGTATATGAAATAGTATAAGAAAACTGAAAAGAAGCAAAAATAATTTCAAAGCTGATAAACTAGAAAAAGTAAAGAACTAAATATTAGGTTTGTTTGTTTGCTTGTTTGTTTTACCTTATGGTAAAAAAGTTCCAGATTCCTGTGGAAAGATGGAGACTAAAGGAATTGGTTAAATTTTCTTAAGAATTGCTATCACGCCGGGCGTGGTGGCGCACGCTTGTAATCCCAGTACTTTGGGAGGCAGAGACCGGAGGATCTGGGTTCGTGGCCAGACTCAGCGCTCTCTCTCTCTCTCTCTCTCTCTCTCTCTCTACTTAGTGAGGCCCTCCGCAACTTCATGAGACCCGGTTTCAAAATAAAGTATAAAAAATAGGGC
>PVJS01028764.1:0-17497 GCA_004027185.1 Glis glis
CACTAAGGCTCTGGTGATATGTTACAGCAGCAACAGGAAGCTTGTACACACTCCTACGAGCCACTAAGGCTCTGGTGATATGTTATAGCAGCAACAGGAAGCTTGTACACACTCCTAGTGCTGGCAGTCACAGAAGGCTGCCACCGATGCCCCCCTCTCACTGCCCTCCACACAGGAGGGCCAGGAGGGTCTGTAGCTTGTGGTGTGTCCCTCTCCCCACTCACCTACTGGTGGACATAGGGACACAAGCAGCTTTTCCTCAGGACATCTATCTGCCTGGCTTGGGGAATGAGGTTCCCCTTATTCCAAGAGATGTGCTGGGCTGCCCCTGCCCCTGAGAACACATGACCCAGGCCTGGCCAATCAGAGCATCTGCTCCTTGGGCCCACTACTGCTTCAGGAAAGGGCGGGCGATCCAGCTGCTTCGGGGCCTGGGAAGCCTTGTGTCCTGTGGCAAGCAAAGGCTCTGCCGCACTGGCCTTTCTGCAGGCCCAGGAGGGAATGGATTGGAGAATATCACCGACCTTGGTGCCTCATGTCATACGTGGGGGCTCTTTGCCTACCTGGTTATAAACAGCAGCAGAAAAGGGCCTGGCCGCCTCCCTCTCAGTAGGCCCAGGACTGCTGATGAGTCTGTTGGACATGTGACCCCAGTGACATGCCTCGTCTGCTTGGACACTCTTACAGCCTCTGTGCAAGGGAGAGGTATGCTGGTGCAAGGGTCACAAGTACATGCTCTACCATAAGATGCTCCAGGGTCCTGAGCTACGTCCCTGCTCCAGACCCCTGCTGGGGTGATAATACCTGCATATCATACACTCTGGCAGGGGAGCACTCAGCAACCGCCCGCCTTCTGGCAGGCACTTAGTAACATCAGCTCTTACTAGTAAGCTGCACGGTGAACCTAATGATGGGACAAAGAGCCCCATCCTGGACCAGGATGGATGGCAGATCTCATGGAGTCAGCTGAGCTTCCAGGGAAAGGGAATTGCTGTCCAAGAGGCAAAGGATTAGCCACAGCAGAAATTCCTCATTGGTAAAATCAAGAGTGAAGCCAGAACCCAGGGAAGGACCCAGAGCCTTCCTGTGTCTTCCAGATGAAAGTACTTGGAGCATCCTCTCCACTGACGATGGAAGTAACTTTGGGGAGCAACGTGGCGAGATGGGCCAGAGCCTTCAAGGTTCCCATCTTTTGGTTCAAAAATTCCAATCAAGGAATATATTTGGAGGGAATATGTCCCCCTTAATTTTAGAAAGTTACCAGTTTTCACGTAAGGAGTGTAATTCTTCATTGCTTCAGATAAAGAGGAAGCAGTCAACTGACCAGAGCAGAATCCATAGGTGTTAGCTTGAAATAAACAGGCCAATGTGGGGTATCCCATTTTTACATCAAATTTCATTAGTGATTGCTTTTTAGCAATTTTTTAACATACATTCATTTGTCCAAAATGATGTTCCAGGCACAAGGTCAGGGGTTGGGTAGACGAAATGACAAAAGAGCCCTAGCTCTGCCCTGGGGTACCTCCTGTGGGGCGAGGAACACAGGCTTGGGGCAGCAAGCAGACACATCTGTGGAGGCTGCAGGGTGGTCTGTGTGTGCAGGATGGAGCAGAAAGAGCCCACATAGGGACCATGAGCGGGTCTGGGGCTTGAAGGATAGGTGAGCCTGGGAAGGCTCCTCAAGGAGGCCGGATCTGGGAGCCTTGGGTGGAAGGAGGTGGGGGAAGAGTACTAGAGCAAAGTCCTGGGCCGGAGTGAGCCCACCTGTGATGGCCCGTCGGCCAGTGCACACCACGGGCCTGCAGGAGCTGAGCTGACTGGGAGAGGTGGGCAGGGCCGGGCCAGGCCGCCTGGAGCACACTGTAAGAACATCAGGCCAGCTGAGGCTCCAAGCCCATGGCAGGGCCTGGCACTGGCCCAGGTGGAACAGGCTCTGGAAGCAGAGGGTGCAGGTCAAGGGGAGCCAGGTGGCATGAGCAGGCTACCGGAGTCACCCAGGCAGTGGAGAAGGTGGTGTGGGCCGCATCGGCAGAAGGGACACAGCAGGTCCTGGTGTTAAGGTAGACATGCAGGAGTCAGGATGGGGGTGGAGGGTGTCGCTGAGGGCGTGTGCCCGTGTGCCCACATGGCCACCCATGTGACAAAGTACTGGAGAAGGACTGCTTTGCTGGACAAGGCACGAGTCAATTTTGCAGCCTTGGTGTGGAAAGGCCGTGGGAAAGAAAATGGATGCTGATGCAAGAAATCAAACAACCGAAGAGGCTGGAAGCCTCCTTGGCCCATCCAGAAGGATCTAGGTCTGTCTGGGGATCCCCCATTGTGGAAATCACTTTTGAATTGAAGCTATTTTTTACCAGGCAATGAGCCTTTAAGCTGCACAAGAGGCCCCAACTGCACTAGGGAGAGAAACATGATTTGCCACTATTTTCTAAATACATGGTTTTGGAAGGAAAAGGGATGAAATTGGGGCTGTGGCAAACACTGCCTCTCAGAGCAAGTGTCTCTAAATCCTGCTTCCAGCTTAGCGGGAGGTTGAGCAGGTATGCCGTGGGAATGGGGGTCATCCGTGGGAATGGGGATCAGTCTTGTGCTCTTTTGGGAATCGTCACCCCCACCAGGCAGGCGGCAGTGTCCCACCCAGGGCTGCACAGGACAAAGCTGCTGACCCTCCGGGCAAATGGTACAGTCACCTGCAAGTGTGGCGCCTCTTCCCCTCTTGGGATGAGGGAAGGAAACCTGTGGCCTCTCTCCCACCCAAAGGACAGTGACATTTATTATTTACCAAGGGCTGAGACCACTGGGCTCTCTCCCGGAGATGTGCGTCATCAGATGAGGCCAGGGGGTGAGGGGCTGGGAGGGAAGGATTCCACACACGAGGACCAGGGAGCCATCCTGACGCAGGCCCCTCTTTGGACAGGTGGGGGAGAGGCAGGGCCCTGAGGGAGGCCAGCCTGTGCTGAAGCCAGGGCTCTGCCACCGGCCAGCCTGGTGGGCAAGGCCCAGTCCCTGGGTGTGTCTGACCAGTGCTGAAATGTTGGCCACCCACCTCCCTGGCCATGAGAGGAAAGATGGTTCTGGAACAACCAGATGCCAGGCACTGGATGCTTGACACCCCCGCCCATTCATATGTTGAACCTGGCTGGATCCCAAGGTGAAGGCATTTGGAGGGGGAGCCCCCATTTTCATGGGATTAGAGCTCTTATAATAAGTGGCCAGAACTCTGGCTAGCTCCCTTCCACCTGGCGAGGACATGAGAAGGCGGCTGTCTGCAACCAGAAGGGGAACTCTCACTGCACCCCAACCACGCTGCACCCTGATCACGGGCTTCCAGCCCCAGAATGCAGAGAAATAAAGTTCATTGTTTTTTGTTTGTTTGGTTTTGGGTTTTGGTGCTGGAGATTGAACCCAGGAGCATTCTATCTCCAAACTACACTCCCAGCCCTTTTTATATATTTATTTTATAAACAGGGTCTCGCTAAATTGCTGAGGCTGGCCTCGAACCTGCAATCCTCCTGTCTCAGCCTCCCAGGTGCCGGGATCATGGTGTGTCATGGCAGTCCTCGCTGATACAGAGCTGGACTCTGGTCACCCCTGATGACAGTACCAGCAAAGCCTGAACTGATGGATTGTGTGAGGGTGGCAGGGGCCTGCGGAGAGACGCTGAAGGTCAGCGCTGCCTTGGGGAAGTGTGGGTGTAGGCCCCAGAGATGTGGGTCCAAACCCACTCACCACCCCAGCTCCTTGCTGGCTGTGGACCTCAGGTCAGCCACCGAACATCCACGAGCCTCCTTTCTCATCTCTAACGCGGTGGCTGTGGTCAGCACCTTGGGGACACTGCTGGGCCCTTGGGCAGCCCCCGTCCTCGCAGGCCCTTCCCTCTCCCTCTCCAGCCCTGACAGATGCACGCAGGAAAAGAGTCACTGAGCTGAGCTCCGTACTTGGCCGTAGTAGGTCCCCATAGGTGGCCCAGGAGGACCAAGGGACAGGGACCGGAGCTCCTGAGGCACACGGGCCGCTCAGGGACGCAGGGAGCCTTTTGCCTTCTGCTTTCATTTCGGCCGTGGTCTCTGTGGGGTATTAGCTCGCGAGTGAGCCTCCGCGCCTTTGATCAGGGCAGGCAGGGGCCCAGGAGAGTGCTATTCTAGAAGCCGGGCTTCTCGCCTCGCTCCCTTTCTCTGACAGTAACCCATTGGCTTTAAGAGGGAATCATTTTCCGTGCATTAGGCTGGCATTTCAAGGGGTTTGTTCTATTTCACAAGAGGCTCTGACTATTTCTGAGGCAGAAGCTCTGCGCACCAACAGGCCATTTTCCTCCTGAGCAGGAGAGGAAGCCCGGCTGTGGAGGGAGATGGAGGGCCTGGCTGATTGGAAGGGAAGGCCAATTTAGCCTGGCTCCGCATCCCAGCCCTGCGCAGGGCCCTGGTCTCCGGCTTCTCTTCCCACCAGGCTCTGAGAACCAGCCCCTCCCTGTGGAGCCAGCCAAGCGGACAAGAATGGTGTTCCAGGGACCCCCACTGTTTCTTGGAGAGCCGGGGTGCTCAAAGCTTGTCCCCTCCTGAGCCCCCTCCCTGCAGCAGGATCTATGCCAGCCCCTTGGCTTCTTCTTTAGTGCTGAGGCTAGTCGGAGAACCTGGATTGGAGGGGGAAGGAGGCTGAGGAGGCCGGTCCTGAGCTGGGGAGGCAGGACCAGCAGCAAGCGAATGTGTCTCTTCTTCCCGCAGCCCTGGAGGTCCCAGGCGGTACACTCTCTGATCCCATCCAGGGGCCTTCGTGTCCCCCTAAGGCCTGCTGCCTTCCCAGGACTCCCCATCTCAGGGAGCAGCACGCCCCCTTCACCCATGACCCCTGCCAGAAGGCTGGGCCTCACCTGATCCACCAGGTGTTCCCTAACCCGGCGCTTGCCCTTGCGGGCTCAGATTCACCCCCTCACCTGGACGTCACCTCTCAGGTGTTGGGAGTGACTCCCACAGCCTTGGAATAGGTATGGATTGGATGAATGAGCGAATGAATGAATGAATGAATGGGTGGATGGATGGATGGATGGATGGATGACTCTCCCTACAATGGGTCATTCTAGTCTCTGCACCCCAACCACGAGCCTTTCTTTCTTTTCTTTTTTGAACCCAAGGACCTTCTACCTCCAAGCTACACCTCCAGCCCTTTTTATTTATTTATTTGTTTGTTTATTATTGTTGAAACAGGGTCTCACTAAGCTGCTGAGAGTCTTGCTAAGTTGCTGAGACTGGCCTGGAACTTGTGATCCTCCAGTCTCAGGCTCCCAAGTCCTGGGATTGCAAGCATGTACCACCACACCTGGTTCCACCGGGCTTTCTTAAAATATATGCACATCAACTGGTGCACAATCTCATCACACCCCACATAGATGCTTCCAGAATCCATGCTGTCCTTGCCCTTCAGCCTCACTTCTAAAGCCCTTCAAATCTCAACTGCCAGTCTCCCCTGCCTGCAGCCCACGCCACTGCCCACATTCCCCTGGAGAGAAGCGTCCAGTCTCTTCCCTGAACAGGCCAGCCCTCAGCCATGGGGTGAGGGGTGATGCTGGGTGGTGTGTGGCCCCCCGAGGGTCTCAACTCCTACTTTCCCAGCCCGCCCAGGGCTCCCCGGGATCCACCCGACATCTCGCCTACAGAGCATCATTGAGAATGGTCTCGCTGCCGGGCGTGGTGGCACACGCTTGTAATCCCAGTACTTTGGGAGGCCGAGACCGGAGGATCCGGGTTCACGGCCAGCCTCAGCTCTCTCTCTCTCTCTCCCTGTTTCTCTCCCTCTCTCTCTCTCTCTCTCTCTCTCTCTCTCTCCTTAGTGAGGCCTCTGCAACTTCGTGAGACCCGGTTTCAAAATAAAATATAAAAAATAGGGCCAGGGGTAGAACGCCCCTAGGTTCAATCCCCGGTACTGCAAAAAAAAAAAAAAGAGAATGGCCTCGCTTTGCAATCACACCGATGCAGAGCTCTGAAGCTCCCTGGTCGTCAAATAGCAACAGCAGAGACGGAATCAGCAAGCTCTGCTGGCCTCCCTCCCCAGAGAAGGGAAATCGCGCATGCCATACACGCCCAGCCTCACCCTCTGGGGTCCCTGAGCACACACCACAGGGCGCATCCAGGGGACCCCAAGAGGTTTCTCCTGTCAGTGATAGCACAAGTCCAGAGCGTGGGCACCGTGTGCGAGGCTCCGTGCAAGGGTGCCACCGCGGGGCCCGCGGGTGCTGGTGTGCCCGACCTGCAGTAGCCCCATGCCAAGTATGGCACCCCTCAGCTTGCCACCTGAAGGTAAAAGTGCATCTTGAACTCATGTCCCACCCGAGAGGCGGCGGGTCCTCCCAGGGGTGCTGGAAAGGGCGGGTTGTTTTCAGGATCACGGCCCAGGGCCATCACGCCCACGGCAGGGCCAGGGGAAGACGCGCTGTGGCAGTGTGGCCTTTATTGGGTCCCACTCGCACCCTGCGCACTGTGCATGTCGTGTGCATGGACTCTGGCTCTGTTTTTCTTTCCGGCACTGGGGATTGAAGCCAGGGCCTCACGCTTCCTGGGCAGCACTCTGCCACTGAGCTACATCCCCAGCCTCGACTCTGGCTCTTAGAGGGTGACCCTAAGAGGGTACTTGACTCTGACCCCTCGTGGGTGGGGTCACGGCCCCCGCTCCAGGGGCCGGACACTAGCCGTTATGCACAGCCCACTTAACCCACAACGAGGCGGACAGCACTGTGATCCCCATATGACACCCAGGAATCGGAGCCTCACGGGGCCAGGGTGGGGAGATCCCGGGATCTGTCCCTCGGGCCCTTCCAGGGGACATGCTCCTCATCGGATGCCGGGCTCAGGACAGGAGGGTGCCATTACATGTGTGGGCAGAGGGATCTCACAGCGAGACCAAGACTGCAGGTGCGCATTTTAGCCTGTGGAGGAGAAGCGAGACGACTCCACCGCGCAGGATGCTTTCAAAGCGTCAACTCTGGAAACACGGATGGGGTCCTGGGCTTCAAGCCCTTCCACAGAGTTGGGATGACCACCAGGCTGCATGCGCCAACCTGCCCTTGAACGGCTTGGGGCCATGTCCCAGGTGTCCTCCGAGTCAGAGAAGGGGGTTCGGGGTCGCTGGGGCCTGGGCTGACCTTGCCACTACACACTGCCCAGCCCCAAATGAGGAGACCCTGGGGAGCCAAGACGTCAGCTGTTGGCGGGGCCCTGCACTAGAGAGCGCGCGGCCCAGACCAGGGAGGGCTCGGTGCTGGAGACCCCAGAGAAAGCCAGAGGGGAAGGGGGAGGAGAGCGCCCCCTAGAGTCAGTGTGGCAGGACCCAGAGGCAAAGGGCAGAAGTGGAAGCCCACCCGGGCACAGGCTGAGGAGCAGCTGGGAGCCTGGGGGCAGCAGAGCAGGAGTCGCCATCCTGCGGTCCTCCTGTGAGGACCCGGAGGCCCAGAGACCATGGCAAGGGCAGTAGCTGCAGGCCTGGGCCTTTCGCTCAGGCCTCCAGAGCCTGGAAGGACGTGGCCTTGGCGACCCGCAGGACAGGCTATCGGTGTCGACGTCGACACAGATGCTCAGAGGCTCCGAGATGCAGGGCCAGGGCAGGCCTCACTCAGCCGCCCGCTGGCTGTGTGGCCTCGGGGAAGCTGCTGGGCCTATCTGGGCCTGGCTTCCTTTTCCCTGTAAGATGGTGCAGGATTCTCACCCAGGACTAGACACCTGCACATGGAGCTTCTCGCACCATGCCTGACCTGCACAGGCCTGTGGGACACGGTCCCTTCTCCACCACCACCCGCACTGCCCGGCGAGAGCGCATTGCTCTTGGCGACACCGGGCGCTTCCTCGAGACAGGACTTTGGTTTCGTCCTGAGCGTGTGGCGGGTGGCAGTTCCTCAAGGGACCCAGGTGAGCAAGCAGAGTGGAGGAAGGGACGGACCGATGGAGCTCTTGTCCTAAGTCCCTGGGGAGGGCCCACAGTGGGGGTGGCTTGGGATTCAGTGTTCTCCTGGACTACCAGCTAACAGAGATACTTTGATAAAAATGTGTGCAAGCACGTGCGTATATGTGTGTGCATGTGTGTGTGTGTGCGTGTGTGATTTTAGTATTCAGTCCAACACTGATACATTGGAGTAAGATGAAAATTCGCATGAATTTTTAATATAAAACATGACACTTGGAAGCAACCCCACGCCTGGGCAACTCCTCTGGGCCCTAGTGCTCATGGGGCCGAATCAGAAATGCACTTTCAGAGCTAAGGTGGGTACTGCCCGCAGTGAGGGAGGGGATGGTCAGGGCACCGGGGGTCCCAGGTCCTGCTGTGACGACAGCAGCATTCCCTGCCCAGGGGCCCTGTGCTGCAGGTGAGGCCAAAAGAAAAGGGATTCATTTTGTAAGACAGGTTGTAAAGTGGTCTCCTAAGAAGCTATAAAGTGCCTCTTGCCTGAAATTGATGCTAAATAGACTCCTAATAGCATTCACATCTTCCTGCAAAACCTAGCAATCGCCTGACTGCGCAGAGGTGGACTCGGTAGAGCACAGGCTCAGGCAGGTCCGACTTCTCAGATCAGAGTCTCCTGGTGTGGGGGGGTACGTTCTCTTGGCCCCTTATTCCTCCCACAGCAGGGGTTCAGGTTCTAGGCCCCTCAGCCCCTCACAGGTTCTGGAAGGGTACGTCGTTCATCTCACTCACCAGCCCCAGCAAGGGACCAACCAGCACACAGTAGGTCCTGAGCCTACATCTGTGGTCTACAGAGTGGATGAAGGGTTCTCCCTAGCACCAAGCCGCAGGCCGGTGTGCAGCAGGGCCTCCGCCCATGTCTGAAGAGCAGACGGGCTGGGCGTTGGGAGGGAGCTTGGAAACCCAGCCTGCGCTCCAGCCGAGGAGACAGCCCAGGTGAGGGTGGAGAGTGGAGATTCTGACTGTGGATCTCATTCCCAACCTCTGCTCTGACCACAAGGTCTCCCTCCACGGGAGTGGGCAGGAGAGGCCAGGATGTTGGAGCTGGGAGCAACTCTGGAGAGCCCTCAGTTCAACCTCCCTGTGTACAGATGGAGAAACTGAGGCTCAAGGCGGAAACAGGAAGTAAACAGACTGCACAGTTCAGCAACCGTCAGATTGGGCCTGGTGTGTGGTAAAGAGCTGCCTGTTTCCACCCGGCAGCAGCACGGGCTGGGCCTGCATGGACGTGCAGGGAACCTAGAGCTTGGCCATAGGGGAGCCCAGTGAGCTTGGAGAGCAGCAAAGGGTGCTCCAGGGTCCAGCAGACCTGGTTCGGATCCTTACCCAAGGCCAAGTACATGGTCAATGTGTTTCTCCCTACCTACCAGCTGGTGGCCACTGGCGACCGCCCAGCCTCCCTGAGCCTCCACTTCCTCATCTGGCCAACCCCAAGTCATGCCCCACCTCTGCTCGTGCAAATGGACACACAGTGGACATCCGCTGGTGGCCTGGGCCCAGCACAGCAGGGATGGTCACCAGAGGAGGGCTGAAGAGACAGGAAACTGCCAATGAGCAGGTAAATTAGCTCAGCGATGGAGGGACACTGGCTTTGAATTGCACTGAGATCTCTCCCTCCAGGAGGGTCCCTCCCCAGCCCCATGCTGCGCATTGCCTGCATGTCCCCTGAGCGCTGTCTGAGAGCTGAGGCTGTGCACGCCTGTGCAGGGAGGCCAGTCACCCAGAGCCTCCGCCAAGTCCTGCACACTGCTGCTCCCAGCTCCCCGGGGCCTCCCAAGTTGGTTGTCTTGGGAGGAGTGACATCGTGTGTGTGAAGCCCAGGGCAGGGGTCTACGAAGGAGGGTGGGTTAACACCAACCCACCCCTCTCCCAGGCGGCGCCAGCACGCCAGGGCCAGTCCCCCACCTCCCGCAGTAGCCTCCACCCCTGCGTCCCATTCCATCCATCAGGAAGCTTTCAGAGCCGCGCAAGTCAAGGAGAGGAGAAGCGAGGACGAGATGACCTGCTTTAGAAAGCAGGGTGGCGTCCCCTTATGAACCCAGCTGAGGCTACCTCGGCAGCCCGGCGGGCATCTCTGCACATCTCTGCCTCCCATTCAACACACCTGCCACGGGGCCTTCGGCCTCAGCAGAAATGGTCCAGTTCAGGGCCTACCGATTCCCACAAGCCCCACTCATCTCTTCGGTGTGGCAACGAGAAGACGCAGTACCCAGCAGCACCCAGCAGTACCCAGCAGTACCCAGCACAGTCCAGGGTCCACGACACCCTTCCTAGGATGTATGGTTGAGCACACGCCCTCGGCGGCCTTTGAAGTCACCATTCAAGGAGCCCTGGGCGCCCTGGTGGTGGCCTCATGCTGAGCACAGTGCAGGGCTCCTGGCATCTGGTACTAGATTTCAAGATTCTCTGTGTGAGATATGGGTTCTGCCCCATTTTCTGATGAGGAAACTGAGGCACAGAGAGGTGAGCCGGGATTCAAATTCTGTTCTACCTATGGCCCCTCCTGTGACTTTAAACTTCTCTGGATGGAGCACACAGGTTGGCATTGCCCCAGTGCTTCCTGGACCGCACTTTGGGGTGCCCAGGTGGGCCAGGATGCAGTTTGCAGGGGTCTCCTCGTGGAAGCTGGAGAGTAGGTGGCCTTGGAATGACAAGGGTCCCTTTCTGCAGCCAGCCGGAGAGCAAAGCCAGGAAACTTGCCCCAGGCCAAGGGACAGCAGATAAAGCAGAGACGAGAAACCACAGGGACCCTGGACCAAGGGAGACCCTTCAGAACCACTGCCAGGTCTCCACGCCCAACGGAGGCGACCTCAGGTGCCAGCCTCCCTGTGGGCCATGGCTGCCGCCTCCGGGGCGGAGAGAAGATGAATGTGCCCAGGCAGGCAGGCACGCCTTAACACACTCATCAAAACAGTTTTTAAGGCGGAAGTGGGGAGGGCGGCTGGCAAGGGCTGGGAGTAAACAGCTCACACTCCGGGCCACTCTTCTGAAGTAGGACAAGCGGGTATCACCGGCCACCATGGAGCCAGAGCCCAGGTCGGCTGCTGGGACCAGCACCTACCTTCCTCTTGTTGGTCGGGCAAATGTAGAAGTTATCGATGACGGTGGTGACACCAGGCTGGAGGGTGAGCTTGGTGTAGGACGTCCCAAAGTCCGATGACCTGGGGGAACAGGAGACAGCTGTCAGCGCATACCCTCCGGGTGTGGCATTTATCAAGTCCCATCACATCCAACACCAGTCATGTGGCGGCACACGTGGAGCACCGGACACCCAAAAGTCACCCTCTGTCCTCCAGGAGCAGCGGGCCCCACGTGCAGGTGGGGAGCTCGGGCTCCTTCAGGGACAGGAGCCACGTCCTTCTGTGAATCCCTGCGGGTCACCTCCTTCCAGATCCCCGGGATGTGCCGGCACTTCTAGGTCCTTGCGTCTCTTTGATGCTTCGCAAGCCCCCGACAGGTGATATTACTGTGTCCACCTCACGGAGGACCAGCAGAAGACCCAGAGGGGACAGCTCCCTCCTGCAAACACTCAGCTGATGAGCAGCCCACTCAGGATTCAGCCACGCAGGTGGATCTGATGCAGGCCGGGTCCCACCTGCCGGAGCACTGCAGTGTGGACTGCTCATCCGCTTCCCTCGTGGGACCTGAGCTCCTGCAGCAGCCCCTCTCTGCAGCCAGCAGAGAGCAAAGCCAGGAAGCACGCCCCAGACCGAGGGACAGAGAGTGAGGCTGAGATGAGAAACCACATAGACTTCCACGCTGACCGCCGCCCTGAGCACGGGGGCAGGGGAGCTCGGCACCTGCCGGCGATCAGACCCAGCACCGCGCATCCCCAGAGCAGTGTCCAGCGGGCTGGTGGCAGGAGAGCAGGCTTGCACTCCTCCCCACCCTGGGCAGCCCCTGCCGGTCTCCAGGCCGCTTTCCTGTCTGTCATGCGGGGAGGGTCAGGTGGGAATCTCCCACAGAAGCCAGCCAAGACCAGGCCACATCTGTTGTTTGGGAGCCACCAATACAAAAGTTACAGAGTTAATTCTTCATGGAAGCTCAAGGTCCCAGTGACTCTGGAGCGAGTGAACCTGTACGGGGATTGCAGGACACACCAGAACGCTGGGTGAGCTGGGCTGGATGAAGGCTCCAGCCTTGGGCCTTGCTCGGGCTGCAGACCCAGCACTGGTCACCACGCTGCCTGCACTGAGCTGCTGAGGCCTGAGCAGGCCCTGACCCGCCCTGGGCCCACAGAGGGGCCGGAGGAGACCACGCCTCTGTCCCCCGCATAAGATGGGGACCATGGGGGGAGCCCTGGACACACGAGCACGAACGCCCCCTCCCCCCAATGACATTTAATTCCCTTCCAGAGTCCATCCTCCACATTTCTACATGGGCACATCCCACCCTAAATCTTTAAGCTGAGGCTCCGGGAAGGTGGGCCGTTTAATATCATCTCTGGCTTGGTGACCATGTGGCCACATGTTCCAGAGGTTGTGTCTTTCATGAGCCTCAGGGCCACAAGATCTCTCCCAGGCCAGGCCAGGACAAAGAGGAGCCCCCCAGCCCTCTGAATCCAGGCTTTCCCAGCAGGGGGCCAACCCCTCCGGGATCACTGGGGGCCTGCGGACCCATCTGGCCTCTGGCCGCTCCTGGCCTCCCAGTGATGGCCAGGCTGGAGAGAACAAAGACGCTCCCAGCCCGTGGAGGTGGAGCTCAGGAGCATATACTCTGAAAACCTCAGGGAATTGATTTTGGGGGGAGGAGGGAGTGAGAGGCCCATTAGCAGAGGATCGATGCAGAAACCCAGGAAATTCCAGAGCCCCTGCAGAAGCACAGGGCTGTGTTTATGAGCTCGATGTCTGTGCTGCTCACAGCCTCCCCCTCCTACCTAGCCATCTCTAAGACCTGACTATCGATTCTGCCCCCAAACCACACACAGTCACCCCTTCCCTCCACCCGCACCACCAGCCAGATAGAGGCACCTGCCAGGTGTGAGCCAGCAGGAGGGAGCAAGCGGACAGAGAACCTGCTGTCCAGGAACCTACCTTCCAGCAGTGCTAGGGGAGGTGAGCAGATGCTAAATAAACAGCAAAGGTATAGCAGCGCTGGGCGCGGGGGCCTAGGACAAGAGTGGAGGGGACGTGGGGGGCAGTGGCCTCACTATGGCAGGAAGGGTCCTTCAGAAAAGGTGATGTGTGGGCAGAGGAAGGAGGAAGGGAGAGGCCATGCCTGGCTGGGAAGGGCATTTGTTCTGGGTTGAGTAGTGTCCCCAAATTCTCATCCACCCGGAACCTGTGACTGGCCTGGTTTGAAAACAGGGTCTCTGCAGCAGGGTCAGGTTCAGGTGAGGTCGTGGTGGATTAGAGTGGGCCCAAGTCCAGTGCGACTGGGGTCACAGAAGGGACCTGGGACAGAGAGACAGACAGGCAGGGGAGGAGGCCACGTGAAGACAGAGGCAGAGGCTGGAGTGAAAAGGCCAGCGGCCAAGGAGGCCTGGAGCCGGGTGGAGCTGGAGGAGGTGGGAGCCGAGTCTCCCCAGAGCCCCAGGAGGAGCCGCCGCCACGTGTCCAGCCCAGACAGCGGGCTCAGAACCTTGAAAGAGGGAATTTGGTTCAAGCCACCCTGTGTGTGGTACTTGATTATGGCAGCCACAGGAAAGGAATGCAGAGAGAGTGTCAGACAGAGAGATGGAGAGAGGCCCACAGAGAAAGAGACAGAGGACCCTGCGGTGGTGAGCGGCGACACCACGGCAGTGTCAAGTGCAGAGAGCCCCGGGAGATGCCAGGGAGATGTCGAGCTGAGGGGCCAGGATGTAGGGACCCGAGCAGGATGGCGGTCCTGCCGAGAGACAGCCCCCAGGCTCTCCCCACATCTGATCCCCCCGATCTTGCTCACTTTCCCTCCTCAGGGTCCATCCAGTCCCGCCTCCGCTTCCTGCAGACCCTTCCTCTCCCTGCCCATGGCGAGGGGTGCTGGCTCAGAGACAGGAGCCGTGCTGCTGGGCAGACCCCATGGGGAGAGCACATGAGTGTCCCGTGACCGCTCTAACAAGTGGCCACCACAGCGACTTAGGCGAGTTTGTCATCACACTGTTCTGAGGCCCTGAGTCTGACACGGGCCTCACGGGGCCTAAACCGAGGGGTCGGCGTCCTGGGAAGCTGCAGCAGTGAGCCCGTGCCTCGCCTTTTCTACCTGCTAGAGGCCTCCTGCAGTCCTCGGCCCTGGCCTCTGCCGTCAAAGCACGTCTCTCCACTCCTCGTCCATCCTCTCGCCGCTAACTTCTATGGACAAACTCCCTCCGGCCCTCTCCTGTGACCCTGCAGGGTGCACGTGGATGACCTGGGAGAATCCCCCTCCTCATCTCACAATCACCGTCCCCATCTGCAAAGTCCCCTTCCCACGAAGGTAACATTTCCGTAGCTTCCGGGGTGAGGCTGTGGATGTCTTTGGGAAGTGCTGCTCTTCAGACCTCAAGTGGGCATTTGAGCCAGGCCCGAGGCGAGCGCAGGAGTCTGCTGCGGATCAGTGTACAACAGCCGAGGGGCAGCAGTGACCTGTGAGAGCCAGCAGGGCCCGAGGCTGCAGGGGCAGGGCGGGAACTGGCCTCAGGGCTGCAGAGAGGGTGGGCAGCACCCACTAGCCACGGGAGGCCACCCCATCCTCAGAATGCGGCAAATACGTCCAAACCGAAAGACGCTGGACCGAAAAATATACACTGATTTCAATGACTTGCTATAAAAAAAGAGTGTAAAATGCTTCATTATAATGTTTATATTGATTACATATTGATATAATAATACTCTGGATATACTGAGTTAATGAAAAATCTATTGTGAAAATTAATTTCACCTGCTCCTATTTTTAATTAATAGACTTTACTTTTTATTGCAGTTTTAGGTTCATAGCAAAACTGGGCAGTAAGTACTGAGCTCCGGTTTCCCCCTGAACTCCACACACGCACACACACACACACACACACACACACACACACATATACATCCCCTCATCCCTATCCCCACCCCCGCAGAGCTGTGTATTTGTCAATGACAGGACCCAACAGGGACGGACTTGCCATCACCAGGTAAGGTGCAGGTGGGTAGCTCTGCAGGACTTTGCTTTCAAGAGAAGGAAATCAGCAGAGGGGGGACCCCCTGGAGACAGCACGGGGCCTCTATGACCCTGGTGACAGGGGTGGGGCTGGGCCACACTCCTCCCTTCCCACCCACTCTGGCTGAGGTTCTGCTGAGCACCAGGCTGGGTACGGGCTGCAGCTGGGGGTCAGGGCTCCAGGGAGTAACTGCTGCCAGCCAGGCAGGGACGCTGAGACTGAAGGTCAGCAGCGCCCAGGGTGACGGGGCACTGGGTCCCCGCTCAGCCTCTGCCCTGGCTCGAGGTGGGCCCAGCAGAGGGAGGGAAGGGGCACCGCAGCCGAACATGCTGGAGCACCACCTCTCTGCCGCTGCAACTCTCGAGGGACCCCAAATGCAGGCAAGGAAAGGGAGCAACATTTACCACCAGGGGTAAGTCGAGGAAGTAGAGGGCACTCTGCCTCAGCGCCCCGCTGGTTACTCAAAGGTAGATCAGAGGTGAGACCCTTTGACCAACTGCGAGCTGATGGCATCGCCTCCCAAAGCCAGTACCAATCACCAGGTCAGAGTGAGGACAGCAGGCACCACTATCGTCCGAAACGCCACAGGCCGCGCACACAGCTGGCACTCCATAAACGCTTGTTGGGTTCCTTTGGAGATGCTCTGGATGCCAGACCTAGAGGCCGTGACCTGGGGCCAGGGGGTCCCCTCTCTGGGCAATAGTCTCCCACTAGAAAGATGGGGATTGGATCTGATTATGTGTAAACGCCAGCACTGACTCTCAAAGGTTCTAATTCCTAAGGAAGAGTGGATGGAAGGGATCAGAGAGGGCAGAGGAAGAAGAGGGCAGGGGGCAGGGAGGGGATGGCAGCCCTGGCTGTGAGCCTCCCTCCCTGTGCCGGGCCCCCGGGCGACTCCCCAGCGCGCAGTACCCACGCCATCTCCACGTACTTTCACTGCACCCAGCAGCTCAGAGTGCTACCCTTCCAACCTACGTTAATTCAAATTAAAAATAAAGAACCCAGAGTCTAAAAAGGGGCAAATAGAACCATGGAAAGCGAGCGCAGTTGGAAAATTGCTATTTGCAAATCGGCTGCTTAATTGCTGAGTGTTTGTACATATTCACTTTAAAAAATGATTTAATTAAGCCATTTTCATATTCCATAATTATTTCATTGGCGGGGACATATACTCAGTCCCACCCCCTGCCCCTCCTGCGTGTGAGCCCCTGTGCTTCCCATCAGCTCCTGCTCCCTGACTCCGGAAGCGGGGGGGAGGAAGCAAAACCACCCTCCAGGGGGACACAGCGTGGGGCAGTGGGGCCAGAAGTCCAGGCAAGTCACCCAAGAGATGCTCCTCCACCCAAGATGGGCTATGTGCTGATTAACTAATCATAAGCTGAAAATGGCCCAAGTCAGGGACATATGTGTGCCCCTGACCTAGTGCGCACCCTAGCCCAGCCTGGCTCAAACATGCTCCGAACGCTGACTGTGGGCGAAACCAGGCAACACCCAGCCTCTTTCTAATACGGTGCTGGCCGTCTCATGGAACTCACCGAACACCTGTGTCCAAACAGTCCCAGCCACACAGCATGCTGGGGTGTCGGCTGTCCCCATGTGCTTGTGGGGCCACCTGGGCGCAGTGTCCCTGCTGTGCCCAGCATCCTAACGCACCTGGCTAGCCCGGGAAAAGTTCCAAGTTCAAAATTAGAAATATGGTCTCTACTGAACGCCTATTGCTTTTGCACCATCGTAAAATAAAAAGCGCGTGGGTCGGGCCATCCTGAGCCAGGCAGCGGCAAATTTTGAACTTGGATCTTTTCCCAGGCTAGCCGAGTGTCAGCAGCCACAGCAAGAGCCGAGGCTGAGGGTGAGAGAGCCAAGGACATAGTGTCCGCCTGAGGGGCCCACGATCCAGGGGCCTGAGAATTAGCAAGTGCGTCCTGAGCTGCCCCCACAGAGCGGTCCCTGGGGAAGGCGCCGTGGGGTCCCATAGGGTCCAGGAAAGCTGTGGGGTCTCCCAGGGCCTGGGGCTTATGCAGGGACTGGGGAAGGTGTGGGGTCCCCAAGGGGCAGGGAAGGTGCTGTGGTCTCCCACTGGGCCCTGGGCCATGGGGACCCCCAGAGCCCGGAGTGGGTGCCATGGGCTCCCATGGGGCCCTGGAAAGGCATGGGGTCCCTCAGGCCCTGGGAAAGACTCTACCTGAGCATGGAAGGAAAAGCCCCAGTGCCCTGGGGAACCTGGGAGGCCTGGCTGGGGACCTGCAGGAGCAGAGACGACGGAGAGGAGAGGGGTCAGGCATGAGGTGGGATGTTCAGGGGCTCCCCTGAGGATGAGCAGCCCAGGGGCACCGACCAGAGTGGGGAGACACAAACAGCACAGCAGGCTGAGCTTGGTGAGGAGCAGCACGCTGAGCACCTTCTAGACACGGGCAGCAACCACCCTCATCCCCGATGGAGAGACTCATAAGGCAAGGT
>PVJS01028765.1:0-12070 GCA_004027185.1 Glis glis
TTTATACTTTATTTTGAAACCGGGTCTCACAAAGTTGCGGAGGGCCTCACTAGGTAGAGAGAGAGAGAGAGACAGGGAGGGAGAGAGAGAGAATGCTCGCGCGTGAGCATGCGCGAGCTAAGGCTGGCCGCGAACCTGGATCCTCCGGTCTCCGCCTCCCAAAGTACTGGGATTACAAGCGTGCGCCACCACGCCCGGCACTTTGCTTCTTTTCAACGAGTATGTTTTCTAATATAAAATGAGGAAAATAATGTGTTTTACATGATCTCAGTGAGTATTAAATGATAAATTCAAGTTAAAGAATTCTTTTTTTTTTTTTTGCAGTACCGGGGATTGAGCCCAGGGGCGTTCTACCTCCATGCTACACCTCCGGCCCTATTTTTTTATACTTTATTTTGAAACCGGGTCTCACAAAGTTGCAGAGGGCCTCACTAAGTAGAGAAAGAGAAAGACAGGAGAGAGAGAGAGTGAGAGAGCTGAGGCTGGCCACAAACCAGGATCCTCCGGTCTCCGCCTCCCAAAGTACTGGGATTACAAGCGTGCGTTTTTAGAATTCTTTAACTTCGCCGGGGGCGTGGTGGTGCACGCTTGTAATCCCAGTACTTGGGAGGCTGAGACCGGAGGATCCGGGATCACGGCCAGCCTCAGCTACTTAGTGAGGCCCTCTGCAACTTAGTGAGACCCTGTTTCAAAATAAAGAATAAATAATAGGGCTGGGGGTGTAGCTCGGAGGTAGAATGCCCCTGGGTTCAATCCCCAGTACCACACACACACACACACACAAAAGAATTCTAAAAACTATAAAGCAGTATGTAAACGATAGCCACAACAGTAAATCACAACATAACATTTTTATTTGTACCTTTCTTCCAGTTAAGAGGATTTCCTATAGCCTATAAACAATTAAGACATTCTGCTTATATTGTTTTTATTTGTGTATGTTTATTTTCTCAACTCAGATGAACTACCAGAGGAGGTCCTCAAGAAGGACCATGTCTTAATCATTTTATTTTCTAATGTACATGCCTTGTATACAAAGTCTTGCATACAGAAGTTACTGATAAATATTTACTGAGCAAGTAACACGTGGGGAGTTTGTTTGCTTTTCTGTTTTGTTTTTCTTTGTTGTTGTTATTGCTGTTGTTTGGTTGTCCAGCCCCTAAAACCTCTTCCTCTGTGTGAATCTTAATGGGGGACGGGTCCCACCTCCTACAAGAGAATTGAAAGTTTCCCTACCTCCACCTTCCTGCTAAGGCCAAGGTAACATGATCTAGGCTTCATCATTTGAATGGTCCCACTCCGGCCTTTGAATCTTGAATAAATGCTGTGGAGATGCAGGGAGGGGACAAAGGAGAACTCAGTAAGATGGCAGGAGGCGTTGGTGATGGAGGTAGTGGCTGTAGCTGGGGTGTCCTTGACTAGATCATTCTAGTGGTGTGGCGTTGCTGTGATCACTGGTTCTATTTTCTGAGCTTCATTAGCTGACTCTATGATTACTTGTGTGTGTGTGTGTGTGTGTGTGTGTGTGTGTGTGTGTGTACTTAATTCCCTCAAGTTTGCAGAGTTGGTTTCTGTTGCTTGCAACTAAGAATCCTGGCATACCTCTGAGATAAGGATTTGGGGAGAAAGAGAAAACAGGGGTCTTTCACTTTCTTCTTTGTAAACTCTGTTGTTATTGTTGTTGTATTACTTCTGCCATTTAAAAATATGCTTTTAAGCCGGGCGTGGTGGTGTGTGCTTGTAATGTCAGTACTGGGAGGCTGAGACAGGAGGATCACAGGTTCACAGCCATCCTCAGCAACTTAGTGAGGCCCTCCTCAACTTAGTAAGACCCTGTTTCAAAATAAAAGAATAAAATAGGGCTGGGGCTGTAGCTCAGAGGTAGACTACCCCTGGGTTCCATTCCCAGTAACACACACACACACACACACACACACACACACACACACACACACAAATATGCTTTTAGGCAAGTGCTCTAAGCAAGTCTCCCAACACCTATTTAACTCATGGTAGGGGTTTTTTGTTTGTTTGTTTTGGTAATGCTGGGGATGGAACCCAGGGCCTTGTGAATGCTAAGCAAGTGCTCTACCACTGAGCCACATCCCAGTAAAAATATGCTTTTAAAATAAATAAGCCGGGCATGGTGGCGCACGGTTTGTAATCCCAGTACTTGGGGAGGCTGAGACTGGAGGATCCGGGTTTGTGGCCAGCCTCAGGTACCTAGTGAGGCCCTCTGCAACTTAGCGAGACCTTGTTTCAAAATAAAAGAATAAAAAAATAAGACTGGGGGTGTAGCTCGGAGTTAAAATACCCCTGGGTTCAATCCCCAGTACCGCAAAAATAAATAAATAAATAAATAAATAAATAACCGAAGCTGGGCATGGTGGCGCATGCTTGTAATCCCAGTACTTGGGAGGCTGAGATAGGAGGATCGCAGGTTTGCGGCCAACCTCAAGCAACTTAGTGAGGCTATCAGCAACTTAGTGAGACCATATCTCCAAATAAATAAAAAACAGGGCTGGGGGGGAGCTCAGAGGTAGAATGTCCCTGGGTTCTATCCCCAGTACCACAAATAAATAAATAAATTAAATTAAATAAATAACCGAGAACACATCTAGGTAAAGAGAAAGAACAGAAAAGTAAATTAGGCAATTGGGTTAGAATATATATATATATATACATATAGTGTGTGTGTGTGTGTGTGTGTTAGTCACTGGGGATTGAACCCAGGGGCTTCTATGTCTGAGCTACATCCATAGCCCTTTAAAAATTTTGTTTTGTTTTGTTCTTGAGACAGGGTCTCACTAGATTGCTGAAGCTGTCCTTGAACCTGCTATGCTCCTGTCTCAGCCTCCCAAGTACTGGGATTACAGGTGTGCGCCACCACGCCCAGCTGGCCTTGAATGTCATTTTGAGGCTTCTGAATTTAACTCAGTAATTATGGGAAATTAAAAAGAGATAGAAAGGCATCTGATCTGTGGGCTTTTTACTGCCATTAGAAGATGAATTAAAACTCATAGACATTAGAAACATGGAGAAAACTTAGGAGGAGGCCATTGCCGTGGTCCAGAAAGAGAGAGAGAAAATTTCTCAATTTTTTTTTTTTTTTTTTGTGGAACTGGGGATTGAACCCAGGGGCATTCTACCTCTGAGCTACACCCCCAGCCCTATTTTTTATTCTTTATTTTGAAACAGGGTCTCACTAAGTTGCGGAGGGCCTCACTAAGTAGCTGAGGTGGCTGCGAACCTGCGATTCTCCTGTCTCAGCCTCCCGAGTACTGGGATTACAAGCGTGTGCCACCACACCTGGCAAAAATTTCTCAATTTTAAGAGACAGAGGGAAGTCCATGCACACCTGTGCACTTACACATACACACATGTTGAGTTTTCTGGAAGCAGATGCTGAGACAGTTTGAGTTGCAATATATTTACTAGGGGGAAGAAGCAGGGTTGAGGGAGAAGTCAAACTGCATTGTAGATCTGACAAAGACCCAGCCAAACTGGCAGGGAGCTCTGGAATGAACACCACTCATCAGAGTTGCCCTGCAGTTGGCCGAAATGGCTGACCTTTACACTCCTGCCTTGCTCAGTTCCTGGATGAGGGCAGTCCCAGGACTGGTATAACCTTGTGCAGCTGTGTTCTCTGCAGCTGAGGCAGACACCAAAGGGACTGGAGCAGCTGGAAGCCCTCTGCTAGCGCTACTCCCTGAAGGTGAACAGCAAGTCTTTCTTGGGAGGTTGAACTGGGTGGGACACTTCTGTGCCAACCACAGAGAAAGTTGAACATTGTAAAGGTTTTTCTTTAATGAAAGCAATGGGATGGAAAGGAGAGAATAGATTCTGCAGAAATTATATTTTGTGAGGATAAAGAAAAGAGATCAAATAAAGGTTAACACTGAGGTCTATCCGTTTATATGATTTGATGGCGAGCCCGGCGTGGTGGCGCACGCTTGTAATCCCAGTACTTGGGAGGCTGAGACAGGAGGATCGCAGGTTCGCGGTCAGCCTCAGCTACTTAGTGAAGCCCTCTGCAACTTAGTGAGACCCTGTTTCAAAATAAAGGATAAAATAGGGCTGGGGGTGTAGCTTGGAGGTAGAATGCCCCTGGGTTCCATCCCCAGTACCACAAAAAAAAAAATGATTTGATGGCAATTCTGTTATCTATTAACAGATAGTAAACAATAGAAGCGAGAAAGAACAGGTTTGGGAAGAAAGATAAGAAACTTAATTTTGAATATGTTGATTCTGACATGTATGTAAAATATTAAGGTAGAGATGATTTTCAAGACTCAGGGCACCTGGGAGGTTTGGAGGTCTGTAGCCACTGCTGTATTTATCAACTATGCATATATTATTTTATCTAATACTCATAATGCCTCTATGAGGTAGCTAATTGTTTTTCTTATATCCTTTTTGTATATCTTATTACACCTTTTATGAATGAAGAAACAGAGACATAAATAAGTTAAATGCCTGGCTCAAAGAAGTAAAACTCAAGTCTGATAACAAAACACAGGCTCTTAAAGATAAAATAACATGCTTCTCCATGAAAACCACACTGCAGATAGAGGGTGTCTGAAACCATGGAAGGCAGTAGGTCACCCAGAAAGGGTATGGTTTTAAGGAGAATGAGAAGCCAAAAAGTGGCATTCTAAGGAAGCCAACATTTCCAGGGTGAATTGAGTAAGATGATATAATCAAAGGGATTGAAGAAGAGTGACCAGAACAGTTTTTATAAAGTAGAAGTATTATTTTTTTCTTAAGTTAGGCTAAAAAGAGGGGTCTAAAAAGAGAGAGAGAGAGAGAGAGAGAGAGAGAGCCGGGCGTGGTGGTGCACACTTGTAATTCCAGTACTTGGGAGGCTGAGACAGGAGGATCGCAGGTTTGCAGTCAGTCTCAGCTACTTAGTGAGGCCCTCTGCAACTTAGTGAGACCCTGTTTCAAAACAAAGAATAAAAAATAGGGCTGGGGATGTAGCCTGGAGGTAGAATGCCCCTGGGGTCAATCCCCAGTACAGCAAAAAAAAAAAAAAAAAAAAAAAAAAAAAAAAAAAAAAAAAAAAGAAGAAGAAGAAAGAGAGAGGTCAAGTGCACAAAGTTAAATGTTGCAGATATGATGGAGGACGAGAGTTTGACAATTAGAGGCTACCAGTGATCTTAGAGCAGTTTACAGAGAAGCCAGACTGCAGTGTGTTGAAGAGTGAGTGGGAGATGAGGAAGTGAAAGAAAGCTTATAGGCTACTTTCCTAGAAGTTTTGTAAAATAGAGGGGAAAAGTATGCTTTATACATAAGAAATGTATTACTATTGTTTAATTGATTAATTAATAACTTACTGTTTCCATATTACTTAGATTTTACACTTCCACCATTTCTCTGGTTACTTCTTTCTCCCCCTATTCTTCCCGGTATATACACCCGGAAGCATTGAATATTGTTTATTTTGGTTGTGGACAACTTGTTTTATTTGGTTATGTTTTTAATGCTCCAGATGATTCTGTCTCTAGAGGATAGACCATAGATAACCCCTGCCCCAACTCTTATCATCTGATTTCCACATAGGTAGATAAGTATTCACTTCTCAGAACAATTCAACAATGCACGCAAGTTCTTGGGTTCTTAGCAAACCAAGTTTTTTTTTGTCTGGCCAGCTTCTCCATGTCCCCTCCCACAAACCTTTGGTGGGCAGATCTGGGAGAAGAAAGGAGCTGTCCCTCCAAACCTTCTGGGATATGGTGTCCCAGTTGGAGAGTTTGTTTGGCTTCACATGAGCTGAGACTTTCCCTTGCCAGTCCCCATCAATCCAGCCTTTCTCAGAGGGTGCTGTGGAGTAATTAACATCGCCGTCCACCTGTGCACAGGAAGATGCCCACGGCCACACCAGCGATGATGAAACTGCCCACCAGGACACCCAGGACCAGCGAAGTGTAGGAGCGGCCTGTTTGGCTCTCTGCAGAACATGCAGTGAGTTAGTTTAAGAACTCCACCCCCCAGGAGTCTGTGGTTTGAGAAAAGGGATTTCTGCCCCTAAGTAAAGGGACCAGTTCACCCAGTGACTTAAGCTGTGTGTGCTCTGTCCCCCACCCCAACCCCCTGGACCTCTTGTTCAAGGTATCCATCCTTCAGGTCCATCCAGTTGTCAGGAACCCACCCCTTCCCCAGAACACAGGCCCAGCCCAAGTCCCATGGTACCTTTGGAGTTTTTCATGATGACGTGCTTGTGTTTCTGCACATACTGCACACAGGTGTCCTGTAGGAATTCTTGCAGTTCATACCGAGTACGGTTGTAGGCATTGAGCTGCTTCAGGGTATACTCGACCACTTTGGAGTGGCCTGCCTGGGGACTTGCCACCCACACAGCTGTGTTTGGCTGGAAACTCACGAAAGCACTCCCATTCACAGCCACGTCGAAGAAGACATGGGGTCTGAAGCCCTCAGGAGGCAGCTCGCAGCCCAGGGAGCAGCTGATGGTGAGAGGAACTGCGGAGGAGGATTCGCGTCAGGAGGCTGTCCACCATGGGGAAGAGGACATAGTAAGGGGCTGTGGTGGGAAGGGACTGAGGGCTGGGAGGAGATGACACGGAGGCCGTGGGGAGAGGCCTGGGGTTAGACTTTTGGAGGCTGTATAAGGAGGCGCCCAGGGACAAAGAAGAAAAGGGGGGGAGGACTATGATGGCAAGTTGCTGGGGCTATGAGGGGAGGGAGTGGGGGCTTCCAGAGAAGAAATTAGGGTATTTGTGTGGGAGTTGGGGGTTATCAGGGGACCTGTGAGCCAAGTCATCAGCGTCTGTGAGGACAGGTGGCTGGAGGGTTGAGAGGGAAATGCTGGGGGTTGTGTGACGAAGGACATGGGTCTATGCAGGAAAGGAGTTGGAAGACCATGAGGCAAGGAGTGGGGAGTCATCGTAAGCTTTCGGGGGCCGGGGTGATTCAGGGACAAGGCCTCCCAACAGAGTTTGTCCCAAGAGGTCATGCAGGTCCGAAGAGGGTATGTGGCGAGCTCTCTTAGAGACATGTCGGCTTGCCTCCAGCCTCCAGCTCCTACCCAGAAGTCTCCAAGGGCTCCAGGCACCACCCCGCAACTCAAAGCAGCCATGCCCACAAAAGGCCACGCCCACCACAGGGATCCGCTCCGCCCCTCCCACAACAGCCTGCCCCATTCTCCATGGGCCCCGGCGCGCCCCGGGCTCACAGGTCACGCTTTGCTGGCGCTCCTGGTGCACCAGCCGCACGAGGCCGTGGAACTGCTTCAGGTAGAGCTGCAGGTTTCTTTCCATTTGCCCCCAGCTCTCGGGCTCCTCCAAGGGCTGCAGCTGGAGGATCGTGACATTGTTGCCCAGGCCTTCTAGTGAGTGTGTCAGATGTCCCCCCAGCGACGCGTTGCCCTGGTACCACACGTGATAGGGGTCGCGGAAGTAGGCCGTCTGGAGCATGCGGAGGCTCTGTGGGCCTGGGGGCAGAGTCAGCGCGTCAGGACCGCGGGCGTTGGAGCGGCGCTGGCAGCGAGAGATAATAACCCCTTCCCCAGAGGCCAGCCGCCCACCCACTCGACTCTTAGAAAGTGCCCTCCTACCTTGCCTCCCATCTGACGCTCACAACCCTGCCAGGAAGACCGGTCAGGGATTATTATCTTCGTTTTACAGATGAGGAAACTGAGGCCTGCAGTTGGAAGAGGCACCCCCCTCTGTCTCCTTTCTCTCCTTCTCTGCTCCCTCTTCCCATTTCCAGTTGGTCATCAATTCCATCTCCTGTTCCTGTCGCCTATGCCTCTGCCCTAGTTCTCATCTGGACCGATGTAGTAACTTTTTACCTTATCTCCCTGCCCGCACCTCTCAGTTTCAAACCCCTTCTCATTGGACCTCCACCTGACCCAGGGATAAGCTCTAGTTCTTCTCCTCCTTAAAGTCCTCAAGTGACGACCCTCCCACACACAATAAAAAAAAATAATAACTAATATCCATTAAGTGCCTATTATGACCTGGGGACTGTTCTTTACACACATTATTATTTTATTTGTGCCTTCTCCCCAGTGACTTAATGCAGTAGCTACTATTATTAACCCCAGTGAATATGGAAGACTGAGGCTAAGACGGAATAGCATAGCTAAGGTGTGAATGCAGGTATTGGGAGTCCAGCACCCTTAGCCAATCTGCCGAGTTGCCTTCCCATAGTACATCTGTCTACAGAATGAAGCCCAGAGTCTTTAGTCTGGCATTCAAGGCTGTGGGTAACCTGGCCCCAGCTACATTTTCTGGCCTCTTCATGATGTGTAGATATATTGAACTATTTGACATTCCTCGTGCTGACTTTTGGCTGACATGTGAGCAGCATGTCAGGGTTGCTCGGCCTGTAATGTTCTGCCTGGCAACTTTCTATTCATGCTTCAAGACCAGCTCAGTGGCCCTCTCTTTGGAGAATTTTCCTGATGCCTCTCCCTTTTTTCTTCCCAGACACTTCCCAGGGTCTGTTTCAGCGACCTTTATGTTAGCATGTATTTCATGGGATTCTAAGTGACTGTCTCCAAACACACAGAGGCCACACTGGATTCCTCCAGGCTTTGGAACCATGTCTGGTTATCTCTGCCTCCCACACCCACAAAAGGGTTTTGCACAGAGTTGGTGTCCAGAGAATGTGTGAATAAGTGTGGGGCTGTAAATCAGTGTGTGTGTGTGTGTGTGTGTCTGTGCGCGCGCGCGCGCGTGCGCGCGTGCATTTGAGAAATTGTGCTCCGTATCTTCAGGTCTCAATAAATATATCTGAGCCAGGTGTGGTGGCACATGCTAGTCATCCCAGTACTTGGGAGGCTGAGACAAGAGGATCGCAGGTTCACGGCCAGCCTCAGCTACTTAGTGAGGCCCTCTGCAACTTAGCAAGACCCTATTTCAAAATAAAGAATAAAAAATAGGTCTGGGGGTGCAGCTCAGAGATAGAATGCCCCTGGGTTCAATCCCTGGTACCACCAAAAAAAAAAAAAAATTATCTGTGTGAGTAACCTTAGATATGGTCCTTAACTGCCCTGTGACCCAGTTTCCTCCTCTGTAAAATGGATATAATATCACCCACCCTGTGGGGTACTGTGGGGCATACTAAGCACTCCTTGAATACTGGTTGTTATTTGCTTCTTCTCTAAGGGGGTGCTGAAGCTATAGGAGTTGTGGGAGAGGGGAGAGGAGCCCTTGGTGGTTATAATGCAGGGCAATAACTTCCATTTTCTGCTTAAATGGGGCCACTTTGGGCAGCCTGATACCCTGTGAGTTCTCCTATTGGCCACCACTTCTTTCTGCCCCTAGTTTCACCTCTTACCTGCACCCAGTCTTCCTCCATCTTCCCTAGTCTCCCTTTCTGCCTCACCTGTCCCAGCCCCAGTCTTTCTATGGTTTCTTCCAGCACCTTCCCCTTCTCTCCAACTCTCATCTCTGAGCCTCTTATTCCCTAGACTTACCCTGAGCCCATCACCCTCAGCTCTCCCTCTCCAGCCTTCACCTCATTTCTGCCGTCCCTCTGATGCTGGCCCTTCACCCTCTGCCAGTCTCTTTCCTATTTTTCCAGTCCGGTTTTCCCCAGCCTTCCCCAGCTCCTCCTTCCCAGAGACTTAACTGTACCACCTTGGCTGTGGGATCCAAGCGAGTGCCCACTCTGCCTGCCCTACGCTGTGGGGTTAGCTCTCCTCTGGTCTTGCCCATCTACCCAGAGTCTCCAGAACTGTCCCCAGCGGGAGACAAGCCCCCAACTCACCATCTGCGGCTTCCTGGCTACAAAGGGCCCAGCTTGGCAGCAGCAGCAGCAGCAGCGGCGGCAACAATGTTATCAACATCCTGGGGCAGATGTCCTCGATCCCACCTGGGCTCCGGTTCCTGCAGGCTGGGGCCTTCGCTGGCCGCCTCGAGGATCGCAAAGCGAGACTGCGGGAGGGGTGGAGGCTGGGTGGAGGAGGATGGAAAGAGCACAGGGAATGGCAGAGGAAGAGGGTTGTCAGGCTTTTAAAGTGTTATTCCTACTCTGCCTCATTTCCTACTAGGGGGCCGGCCTCCCTCCAGCCCTCCCTCGGCCCCGCCCAGCATCGCGCCCTCCTGCCCAGACCTGCCTTTTTCCTTCTCCGCAGGCTGCTTCCGAGGAACTGGGAACCGGGAGCCGGGAGCGGAAAAGGGGGAGAAGGGCTTAATGAGAAGTCCCGCCAGCGCTGAGTCAGGGGTGGGTGGGGCATCTGCTTTCAACTTGAACAGACTCCAGGGCATAGAGATCAGCAGGTTACTGATGGGGAAACTGAGGCCCAGACAGGCGTAGGGACTTGGCCAGAGTTCATACATCACTGTGGTGACAGATCCAGGATTAGAATTTAGTTTTCCAAGGTAATTTCTTACATTTTATCAGAACTTCTAAGTACATGGCAATTACACAATCAGAGATCTTGCGTTAAGAAATAGTCACAAAAGGAGTATAAAGGAGCTCATTGTAATAGGAGAGAATTATGAACAATCTATATAAATCTCAGTAGAGACTTGGTTACATAAAGCAATATTTTTCAAACTGAGGTCATAATTTGTTAGTGGACAATGAAAACAATCTAGCAGGGCATGAATAGGATGTTTTTTAAAAAATGAAAAAGAACAGAATAAAAATTGCATTTTGGTACCGCAAAAAAAAAAAAAGAATAAAAAATAAGGCTGGGGGTTTGGTACTGGGTTTGGTCCCCAGTACCAATAAATAAATACATAAATAAATAATAAAACCATTTATGTGTCAAACACACAACAAGCAAACAACCTGTTTCTTTATGGGAGTAAATTAATGAAGAAGGATGTATATCAGATATAGCACTGGTTTATCTCCAGGGAGGGTCTTGGGATTAAGAGCGTGTATAAGTGTGTATGTGTACATGCGCGTGTGCGTGCGCAGAGGGGAGTGGGCAATCTTTTGTGTGTTCGTGGTACTGGGGATTGAACCCAGGGGCGTTCTACCTCTGAGCTACACCCTCAGCCCTATTTTATTTTTTATTTTTTTAAACAGGGTCTCACTAAGTTGCGGAGGGCCTCACTAAGTAGCTGAGGCTGACCGTGAACCCAGATCTTCCGGTCTCAGTCTCCCAAGTACTGGGATTACAAACATGTGCCACTATACCAGGCTGGGAGTAGGCAATCTTATGAAAATGTTTATCACTATTTTGTGAATGGTTTTATCACTCTATTGTTTGCATTTTATATCTATACTATGATTATATATTTATTAAATAAAAATGTAAACAATAATTTATGGTATATCACTATAGTTGAATACTCTGTGGTTGTGGAAGAGGGTGGTAGATTAATATGAGTAGATACATAGATATGGAAGGATACATGAGACATTGGTACAAAAAGGAAGCATGGAGCAATGTGGATAGTATAATTCCATCTGTTATTTAATTTAAAGTCTTTACTCTGTCCCAGTAATACATTTATAATTCTATCCTCATATCATTATTTATTTTTGGTACCAGGGATTGAACCCAGGGGCATTCTACCTCCCAGCTACACCCCCAGCCCTATTTTATTTTTAATGAATTAATTTATTCATTTATTAATTTATTTTGTGTGGTACTGGGAATTGAACCCAGGGGCATTCTACATCCGAGCTACACCCCCAGCCCTATTTTATTCTTTATTTTGAAACAGGGTCTCACTAAATTGCAGAGGGCCTCACTAAGTAGCTGAGGCTGGCTGTGAACCTGTGATCCTCCTGTCTCAGTCTCCCAAGTACTGGGATTACAAGCATGCGCCACCACGCCCTGCTTTAATGGGAGGATTTTAACTTTTTATTTTATGTGCTTCCCCCTGGAGAGAGTTGATGTCAAAGTGGAATCTGGGGCAAATCCTGGATGTATATCAGGCTCCCATTCTCTGAACTGAGTATTTGTCAGAGTGTCCATGCTCACCTCTCAGTTTCTGCAAACTAGCTAGGAAGTAGCATCAAAGCCTTTTTTTCTTTTTGCAGCCCACCAAAGTGGTCTGGTTGGAAGAACGGGGTCCTTGTTTTTCTGAACTGGGACTCAGAAAAAATGGAATGACTTAAATTGTGACCAATTACATTGTCT
>PVJS01028765.1:12170-25365 GCA_004027185.1 Glis glis
CCCGGATCCTCCGGTCTCCGCCTCCCAAAGTACTGGGATTACAAGCGTGCGCCACCACGCCTGGCTTTGTCTTGCCTTTTATTAAAAAAATTTTTTTTTTTTAAGTTGGGCATGGTGGTGCATGTAATCCCAGTACTTGGGAGGCTGAAACGGGAGGATCGCAGGTTTGAGGACAGCCCCAGCAAGTAGTAAGACTCTCACCAACCTAGCAAGACCCTGTTTCAAAATAAAAATAAAATAGGGCTGGGAATGTAGCTTGGAGGTGGAATGCCTCTAGTTTCAATCCCCAATAACACACACACACACACACACACACACACACACACACCTATTTGAAATATTAAATATCTGAAGAATTATTATTTCATCCTTGAAGAATTATACTGCAAACACATCTATCCCCACCGCCCAGCATAAGAAATAAAATATTGGCTATATTATTAAAGCCCCCATGCAGACTGCTCCCCAATCACATCTCTCTACCCCACTTTGGCCCCTGAATTAATCACTTCAAATAAAAATGAGAATTTGTTATTTTTCATTTTCTTGCATTTTGATATATTTAAACTACATATGTGCATATCCCTAAATGATATATTGTAGTATTTTGTATTTTATTTAAATATTAAATGTATACAGTCCTCTACAAGTTTTTTTCACTTAACGTGTTAATAAGATTCATCTGTGTTGCTGTGTCCTTCTATTCATTTTTACTGCTTTAAAATATTCCAGCCGGGCGTGGTGGCGCACGCTTGTAATCCCAGTACTTTGGGAGGCAGAGACCAGAGGATCCGAGTTCACGGCCAGCCTCAGCTCTCTCTCTCTCTCTCTCTCTCTCTCTGTCTCTCTCTCTCTCCTTGTCTCTCTCTCTCTCTCTACTTAGTGAGGCCCTCCGCAACTTCGTGAGACCCGGTTTCAAAATAAAGTATAAAAAATAGGGCCGGGGAAGTAGCGTGGAGGTAGAACGCCCCTGCGTTCAATCCCCGGTACCGCAAAAATAAATAAATAAATAAATAAAATATTCCACATAAAAAATAAAATAAAATATTCCATTTTAGAGCCAGGCATGGTGGGTGGCACATGCCTGTAATCCCAATACTTGGGAGGCTGAGACAGGAGGATTGCAGGTTCAAGGACATCCTTAGCAACTTAACAATACTCTCAACAACCTAGCAAGACCCTGTTTCAAAACAAAACAAAACAAAACAAAACAAAAAATAAAAAGGGCTGGGGGTGTAGCTCAGAAATAGAATGTCACTGGGTTCAATCCCCAGTACCCCCAAAAATAAAATAAGATATTCCACTTAAGGAATATACTGCAATTTATTGATCAGTTTGCCTATTGATAGACATTTAAGATTTTCAGCTTTTTTTTTTTGCTTTTTATGAACAGTGCTGGTATGAACATTCTTCTACATGGTTCCTTATGCACATGTGGGAGAGCATCTGTAGGTGCAAACCTGGGAGTGGACTTGCTGAGTCACAGGATACATGCATCTTCCATTTTAATAGGTATTGCCAAACTGCTTTACAAAGATGTTGTGCCAGCTTACATTCTCAGCAGTGTATGACAGTTCCCTCACTTCACATCCTTGCCAACCCTTGGCACCATCAGATGGTCGGGTGTAAACTGGCACTTCGTTTTGGTTTTGCTTTGCATTTCTAATGAGCTTGTACATCTTTTTGCTTTGCCTTTTTTTCTCCCTTGAAGGCTTGAAGAACGTTTTACGATGAAAGGTAATAAAGTGTATGATTGAAGCAGGGCATGGTAGTGCATGCCTGTAATTCCAGTACTTGGGAGGCTGAGACAGGAGGATCACAGGTTAGAGGTCAACCCGAGCAATTTATCGAGGCACTCAACAACCTATTGAGACCCTGTTTCCAAATAAAAAAATAAAATAGGGCTGAAGTGTAGCTTGGAGGTAGAATGCCTCTGGGTTCAATCCCCAGCAGAACACACACACACACACACACACACACACACACACACACAGAGCCCTGAAAATTAAACAGCAAGACAACAATAATAATTTTTATTGGTAACATTTATTGTAGGCCAGGAATGGTATTCAGCTCTTTACATAAGTAATCCCACAGCCGGGCGTGGTGGCGCATGCCTGTAATCCCAGTACTTGGGAGGCTGAGACTGGAGGATCCGGGTTCATGGCCAGCCTCAGCTACTTAGTGAGGCTCTCCGCAACTTAGAGCCTGTTTCAAAATAAAGAATAAAATAGGACTGGGGGTGTAACTTGGAAGTAGAATGCCCCTGGGTTCACTCCCCAGTACTGCAAAAAAATAAAATAGGGCTGGAGGTGTGGCTCAGAGGTAGAACACCTGTGGGTTCAATCTCCAGTACCAAAATAAAACATGAAAAGGGCTACAGGTGTAGCTTGGCAGTAGAATGCCCCGGGTTCAATCTCTAGTACAAAAAAAAAAAAAACCCAAAAAACAAAAACAAATACAAAAGAAGGGCTGGAGGATGTAGCTCAGTGGTAGACTGACCCTGGGCTTCATCCCTATTATTGGAAAAACAATCCCATACAAAAACTGTCACTTTATCTATATATGCTAGTCCTATTAGGTGGGTTTCCAGCATCACCATTTTACTAATAAAGAAACTGAGGCACCGAGAAGTTAAATGACTTCCCTAAGGTCACACAGCAAAAGGTAGAATTTGAACTTCTGTCTTTTTTTTTTTTTTTTTGCGGTACCGGGAATTGAACGCAGGGGCGTTCTACCTCCACGCTACACCCCCGGCCCTATTTTTTTTTATGCTTTATTTTTGAAACTGGGTCTCACCTCACGAAGTTGCAGAGGGCCTCACTAGGTAGAGAGAGACAGAGAGACAGAGGAGAGAGAGAGAGAGAGAGAGAGAGAGAGGAGAGAGAAGAGAGAGAGAGAGAGAGAGAGAGATCCCACGCGCGCATGCGCACTGAGGTTGGCCTCGAACCCGGATCCTCCGGTCTCCGCCTCCCAAAGTACTGGATTACAAGCGTGCGCCACCACACCTGGCCTAACTTCTGTCTTTATGATGCCAAAATCTGTGAATTTCACCCACACACAGTATCTCAAAAAAAAATTTTTTTTTTTGGTGGTACTGGGGATGGAACCCAGGGGCATTCTACCTCCGAGCTACACCCCCAGTCCTATTTTTTTTAATTCTTTATTTTGAAACAGGGTGTCACTAAGTTGCGGAGGGCCTCACTAAGTAGCTGAGGCTGGCCGCGAACCTGGATCCTCCGGTCTCAGCCTCCCAAGTACTGGGATTACAAGTGTGCGCCACCGCGCCCGGCTTCAAAAATTTTTGATAATTTCCCATCAACACATTTTTGACACATACCTCCAACATACTTAAATGTTTACACATTATAAAACATTTCCCAGCCAGGAATGATGGCACACACTTGTAATCCCAGAACTTGGGAAGCTGAGAGAGGAGGATCACAGGTTTGAGGCCAGTTTCAGCAACTTAAGAAGAGAGAGAGAGAGAGAGAGAAAGAAAGAGAAAGAAAGAGAGAGAGAAAGAAAGAAAGCTGGGCGTGGTGGCGTGCTCTTGTAATCCCAGTACTTGGGAGGCTGAGACAGGAGGATTGCAGGTTCGCGGCCAGCCTCAGCAACTTGTGAGACCCAGTTTCAAAATAAAGAATAAAATAGGGCTGGGGGTGTAGTTCAGAGGTAGATTATCCCTGTTCCATCCCCAGTAACACACACACACACACACACACACACAAAAAAAAAAAAAAAGTCCCAAATTTATACTATGTGCTAGGCCTATAATTACTTCCTCTGGAGCAGACTAAGTTCATTATGTCCATGTTACAGTTAGGAAAAATTAAAGCCCAGAAGTTAAGTAACTTGCCCAAGGTCACACAGCTTGGGAAGTTCAGAGCAGGGATTGGAGCTCAGAGAGGGTGGGGGTATGGGGTTGGGTATGGGGGGAGTGAAAAGAGTATTGGGGTAGGGAAGCTGGCAAGTGGGGCAGCTTGAGAGGTTTCCCATTCTAAACCCAGTATTGGAGGTGGGGAAGAGAAGAGAAATGATAAAATTGGAGCCAGGGCCCACATTGCAAATGGCCTGGGTAGCAGAGGGGCAGAAAAATCACAGAACAAGCCAGGCATGGTGGCACGCCCCTATGAGCCTGCTACTTAGGAGGCTGAGACAGGAAGATTGCAGGTTCAAGACCAGTCTCAGCAGCTTAAAATAAAAATAAAAAGGGCTAGGGATGTAGCTTGGAGGTAGAATGGTCCTGGGTTTGATCCCTAGTACCTTTCTCCCTTACCCCCAAGAAAAAAGAAAAAAAGAGAAAATCACAGAACAGAGTGGGCACCAGGCCAGCAGCTGGGATTTGACTGAGGCCTAAAGAATAGGGATCCTACCGAGCAAAGGGAAGTGGAGGAGGCAAGTGGTAGTGTTTCCCACTTCGGAGCACACATGCAGGGGAAAGATAAGGGGAGCAGGATGTTGAGCTGGGCCAGTGCTGGTGCAGCCCCAGTGGGTGGTGAGAGCCCTGCCAGGGCCACAGGAGCTGGCCTGAGCCAGGGACTGGCAGGGTGCCCAACGGGACTTCAGAGGACCCGCCCCTCCCTTCCCTGCTAGCTCCCAAAGATAGATGACAGGCCCAATGGGGTAACAAAGCAGTGCGGTCTGTGCAGAGACCAAAAGCTTACAGTGTGCAAGGCACTGTATTAAGGAAGGAGCGTGCACATGCTTAACTCACTAGTGCCCTGGAGAAACAGCCATGATTCCCATTTTATGGATGAAGACACAGAGGCACAGAAATGACTGACTTGCTCTAAGACACCCACCCAGCTGGTAAAAGGCAGAGCTAGGACTCAAACCCAGGTGACTTGGACTCTAAAACATGTTTTCCTCTCCTCCTCCTCCTCTTTCTTCTTCTTCTTTTTTTTTTTTTTTTTTTTTTTTTTTTTTTTTTTTTTTTTTTTTGCAGTACTGGGGATTGAACCCAGGGGTGTTCTACCTCTGAGCTACACTGCCAGCCCTATTTTTTTTTATTTTTTATTTTGAAACAGGGTCTCACGAAGTTGCAGAGGGCCTCACTAAGTAGCTGAGGCTGGCCCCGAACCTGCGATCCTCCTGTCTCAGCCTCCCAAGTACTGGGATTACAAGTGTGTGCCACCATGCCCGGTTTGCTTTCTTCATTATTAAGAGCATATTGTACCAGGCATGGTGGAGCGTGCCTGTATTCCCAGCACTTGGGAGGCTGAGACAGGAGGATTGCAGGTTTGAGGCCAGCTTCAGTAATTTAGCGAGACTCTTGTTTCAAAATAAACTATTAAAAGGGCTACAAGTTTCACCCAGAGATAAAATGCCTCTGGGTTCAATCCCCAGTACCCCCCTCCCCCCAAAAAAGAGCATATTGTGCTGGGCATGGTGGCACACACCTGTAATCCCAGTACTTGGGAGGTTGAGACTGGAGAATTGCAGGTTTTAGGACAGCCTCAGCAATGTAGCAAGACTCTCAGCAACCTAGTAAGACCCTGTTTCAAAATAAAAAATAAAATAGGGCTGGGGGTATAGCCCAGAGGTAAAATGCATCTGGGTTCAATCCCCAGTACCACCACCAAAAAAAGCACACTGTAATAAAAAAATAGAAATAAAATAATTAAGGGAAAAAAGAGCATACTGTGTCCAGAACATAGTAATTATTGAGTCAGTGGGGGAAATAAGATTGGATCTTGGAAGCCAAGGCACAGTGGTGCACACCTGTAGTGAGACTCTGTTTCAAAAACAAAAAAAATAGAAGGGTCTGAGGGTATATCCCTGAGGTAGAATGCCCCTAGGTTCAATGACCAATACAAAAAAAAAAAAAAAATCACACACTTATATTGGAACTTGCCTTTGGAGGCAGCAAACAGAACTGGCCCTGGGGGTGTAGCTGGGAGGTAGAATGCTCCTGAGTTCAATTCCCAGTACCACATTAAAAAAAATATTGTTATACTTCATTAGTTTTTTTTCTTATATCCTTCATATTTTTATTTATTTATTTTGAGATCAAGTTTACTTTCTTACCCAGGCTGGCCTCAAACTCCTGGGCTCAAGCAATTCTCCTGCCTCAGCCAACTGAATAGTAAATGTTATTGAAAATGGTATTTTAAAAAATTTCATGTCTAACTGCTTATGACTAGTAGATAGAAATACTGACAATTTCCCAGTAATTGGGAGGCTGAGACAGGAGGATCACAGGTTTGAGGCCAGCCTTAGCAACTTTAGCGAGACCCTCAGCAATTTAGCAAGACCCTGAGTCAAAATATAAATAAATAAATAAACAAATAAATAAATAAATAAAAAGGAGGAGTATAGTTCAGAGGTAGAATGCCTCTGACTTCAATTCCCAGTACCAAAAAAAACCTGATAATTTTTTGCATTAATTTTGTGTACAGTAATCTTAATAAACTTTTAAATTTAGTCTAATAATTATGTGTAGATTCTTTTGGATTTTCTATATGCATAGTCATAACACTAGTAGATAATAACAATGTATTTCTTCCTTTCTAATTCTTATATTGTTTATTTCTTTTTCTTATTCTTCTTGCTACAACCTCTAATATATTGGTTTTTTGTTTGTTTGTGGTACTAGGAGTGGAACCCAGGGGCCTTCTACTTCCAGGCTATACCCCCAGTCCGATTTTATTTCTTATTTGGAAACAAGGTCTCGCTAGGTTGATGAGAGTCTCACTACTTGCTGAGGCTGTCCTCGAACCTGCGATCCTACTGTCTCAGCCTCCCAAGTACTGGGATTATAGGCATGTGCTACCATGCCTGGCTCTAATATATTGTTGTGGAGAAATATTTTATTAGATTGTGACAGACTATTAGGAGAGTATTCTTGTTATTTTTCTGGCTTAAAAAGGAATGCCATTTCCAAAACATTTCTATGTTTTGCCATTAAACATGATATTTGCTGTAGAGAGTTTGCTTAGCATGCTCGAAGCCCAGGGTCCCATCCCTAGTCCCCAAAACAAAACAAAGAAACATGATATTTACTCTATGTTTATGTGTTTTTTAGATACCCTTTATCAGATTAGGAAATATTCCAGTCAGGTGTGGTGGCCCACACCTGTAATCCTAGTACTTAGAATGCTGAGACAGGAGGATTGCAGGTTCACCGCCAGCCTCAGCAATTTAGTGAGGCCAGCCTCAGCAACTTAGTGAGATCCTGTTTCAAAATAAAATAGGACTGGGGGTGTAGCTCAGAGGTAGAATGCCCCTGGGTTCAATCCTCAGTAACTAACTAACTAACACACACACACACTCACTCTCTCTCTCTCTCTCTCTCTCTCTGTCTCTCACTCTTGTTCTTAGTTTGGTGAGTTTTTATCATAAATGTTTTGAGTTTTTCAAATTCCTTTCATTATCTAATCAGACAATCACAGGACTTTTCCATCTTTAATGTGTTAATATGGAGAATGCAATAAGTTTCTAGTAGTAAACTAACCTTGCACTGCTAAAATAACTTCTTCATGGGGTATTACCCTTTATACATATTTTGTTCTTTGTGATTTCACAATGCTTCTACTATTCTTCTCTAGCTTTCTCCAAGTCCTTGGCTCTCTTTCAAGGCCTGGCTTGGATACTTCCTCCTTCTGAAAGCTTTAGAGCATGTCCACTGACCTCTTTGAGCTCATCAGTAATTGTGTGTGTGTGTGTGTGTGTGTGTGTGTGTGTGTATGTGTGTGTGTGTGTTACTGGGAATGGAACCTAGGGGCATTCTACCTCTGAGCTACATCCCAGCCCTATGTTATTTTTATTTTGAAACAGGGTCTCACTAAATTGTGGAGGTCCTTGCTCTAAGTTGCTGAGGCTGGCCGTGAACCTGAGATCCTCCTGTCTCAGCCTCCAAGTACTGGGATTACAGGTGTGCACCACCATGCCTGGCTAGCTCATCAGTAATAGGAGAAGAGTAACAGCTCCTGCCTCATAGAGTTGTTGTAGAATGAAATGAGATAATATAAGTGAATTACTTGGGACAGCTCTGGACACCTATCATTTTTGTTAGTTTACTCCACAGCAATTGCCACTACTGTGCTTCTACCAATCTGAACTGCTCACAAGTTATTTTTGTGGTAGTGGAGATTGAACCCAGGGGCATTCTACCTCTGAACTATACCCCCAGCCCTTTTATTTTATTTTTTAACTTTTTGTTCGGAAACAGGGTCTTACTAGGTTGCCGAGTCTCTCTAAATTGTTGAGGTTGTCCTTGAACCTGCGATCCTCCTGTCTCAGCCTCCCAAGTACTGGGATTACAGGCATTTGCCCCCATGCCTAACTATCACAAGTTATTTTTAAGGGCTTCTTCAAGTCATCTTCTGACTTTATTTTCTCGAAAGCTTTTCATATGTGCTTCATTCTTTTATTCAGTGGGCATTTATTGAGCACTTACTATGTCCCAGGACCCCAAGCAGACAGTAGAGTCAGGAAGAAAGATAGCTAAGCGGACAATGATAATGAAATGTGATTGGTATTGAGATGAGGGCCAGGGAGGTGGAGGGTGGGGAGGAGGAGTATGGGAGGCATCTGGGAAGAGTGGAGTCCTCTAACAGCCTGAGGACAAAAGCCTTCTCCACGGAGGAGGAAGAGGGCCTAAGCTGGGTCCTATGCAGCAAGTGGAGGCGGCTGGGTGGAATCGAAGGTGAGGGCAAGAGTTGTTTCAGGTAGGTGGAGAAGAAACTGCGGAGAGTAGGAGAGAAAGAACATAACATGCTTGACAAATGGTAGTACATAAGCTGAGCAGACGAGGGACCTTTCATCCTACACTAACAAATCAAGACTGGCCGGGCGTGGTGGTGCACACTTGTAATCCCAGTACTTTGGGAGGCGGAGACCGGAGGATCCGGGTTCGCGGCCAGCCTCAGCTACTTAGTGAGGCCCTCCGCAACTTCGTGAGACCCGGTTTCAAAATAAAGTATAAAAAATAGAGCGCCCCTGGGTTCAATCCCCGGTACCGCAAAAAAAAAAAAGGAAAAAAAAAAAAAGAAAGCAAGACTTCATCTTGAGGTGACTCTCACCACCTTGTTTGGCCCAGCTAACTATTAGAACATTCAGGTGCCACCTGCTCCAGGAAGCCTTCTCTGAACTCATGCCCACAGTCTGCGTTAGATACTCCCTCTGTCCTACTACGTCCATCTCCTTCCCTTCATTGCAGCCTTTACTTCTTTACATGTCTATTCATTTATGCATCTGTCCATGCCAAAAGCTGTAAGAGGGCAAAGTATGTGTGTGGACACTTTTGTATTATCAGTTTAGCAGATTACCTGGTACAAAGTAAGTGATCAAGAGATTTTTTTTTTTTTTTTGCAGGTGTGGTGGTGCACACCTCTAATCTCTGTACTTGGGAGGCTGAGACAGGAGGATCATAGGTTTGAGGAAAGTCTTGGCAATGCAGCGAGGCTCTCAGCAACCTAGTAAGACCCTGGTTTTTTTTTTTTTTGTGGTACTGGGGATTGAACGCAGGGGCGTTCTACCTCCGCGCTACACCCCCGGCCCTATTTTTTTATGCTTTGTTTTTGAAACCGGGTCTCACGAAGTTGCGGAGGGCCTCACTAGGTAGAGAGAGAGGGAGAGAGAGAGAGAGAGAGAGAGAGAGAGCGCTGAGGTTGGCCGCGAACCCGGATCCTCCGGTCTCCGCCTCCCAAAGTACTGGGATTACAAGCGTGCCGCCACCACGCCCGGCTCCAGGCCCTATTTTTTATACTTTATTTTGAAACCGGGTCTCACAAAGTTGTGGAGGGCCTCACTAAGTAGAGAGAGAGAGATAGAGAGAGAGAGACAGGGAGAGAGAGAGAGAGAGAGAGAGAGAGAGAGAGAGCTGAGGCTGGCTGCAAACCCAGATCCTCCGGTCTCCACTTCCCAAAGTACTGGGATTACAAGCGTGCACCACCACGCCTGGCATAAGACCCTGTTTCTAAATAAAAAACAAAAAAAGGCTGGGAGTGTAGCTTGGAGGTAGAATGCCTCTCTTGGCACAAAACTGGCACTGAAAAAAATTCTTTTATCTTGAGAGAGAGAGAGAGAGCAAGAAAGCGAGAGCACACACACTGTGCCAAGCTCTTGGCACAAAATTAGCACTGAAAAAAATTCTTTTATCTTTGAGCTGGGTGTGGTGTACACACCTGTCATCCCAGTACTTGGGAGGCTGAGACAGGAGGATCGCAGGTTCAAGGCTAACCTCTCAGCAACTTAGTGAGGTCCTCAGCAACTTAGCAAGGCCCTATTCAAAATTAAAAATAAAATAGGGCTGGGGGTGTAGCTTGGAGGTAGGATGACCCTGGGTTCCATACCCAATACCACACACACAAAAATTCTTTTATCTTTTGAGCATCTGCATTCTCATCTGGAAAATGGGGATAAAACAGAAACTATCTCAAAGGCGTATTGTGGGTCTATATATTACTTAACCTGGGGTCAGACGCTTTGTGTCAAGAATAATCCTCATCATGTTAAAACCATCATTCTCATAAATACAGTGAGCATAGGTCAAAATTTCATTAAACTCCATGAGGGGCAAGCTGGGCGTGGTGGCGCACGCTTGTAATCCCAGTATTCGGGAGGCTGAGACAGGAGGATTGCAGGTTCACAGCCAGCCTCAGCTACTTAGTGAGGCCCTCCACAACTTAGTGAGGCCCTGTTTCAAAAATAAGGAATAAAGAATAGGTCTGGGGGTAGTACTGGATTCAATCCCCAGTACTGCAAAAAAAAAAAATAAAACCACAAAAAAACCTCAATGAGGGGACTAGGAGATGACAAAGCCAGGTAAACATAGAACATAAAAACTAGAGGTTACTTTTTTCTTTTTGTGGTACTGAGGATTGAACCCAGGGGCATTCTACCTCTAAGCTACACCCCAGCCCTTTTATTTTTGAAACAGAGACTCTCTAGGTTGCTGAGAGTCTTGCTACATTGCTGAGGCTGTCCTGGAATCTTTCATCCTCCTGTCTCAGCCTCTCAAGTACTGGGATTACAGGTGTGCCACCACACCCAGCTAAAACTAGAGTTTTTATAGTCAATGGAAAAGAAAAATATTGAAGCAAAATAACAACCTTAAATACAAAATGGGTCAGTATCCTTTAGGTTAATAAAACCATAACCTATGGGATTCTCTTCTCTAGTAGAAAGGAAAGGAAATTGAACCCAGGGGCATTTTACCACCGGGCTACACCCCAAGCCCTATTTTATATCCTTTATTTGGAAACAGGGTCTCACTAAGTTGTGGAGGGCCTCACTAAGTAGCTGAGGCTGGCCACAAGCCCCAGATCCTCCGGTCTCAGCCTCCCAAGTACTGGGATTACAAGCGTGCGCCACCACGCCCGGCTACTTTCCAGATTTGTACAACATCTGGGCCCTCATCAATCATGCAAATAAGGTTACATTTCTCTTCAGAGACAGATGACTCTTAAGTAGACTTGTTAGTCAATGACTTATCATGGCATTAAAATGTCACACAATGATCTTCTTATTTTAGTAACATGTTTTGGATCCTGTGTGTTGTGTGTCTGTGTTACTGGGGATTGAACCCAGAGGCATTCTACCTCTGAGCTATACCCCCAGACCTTTTCAAAAACTTTTTTTTTTTTGAAACAAGTTCTCACTAAGTTGCTGAAGTCTTGCTAAGTTTCTGAGGCTGGCCTCAAACCTGTGATCCTCCTGTCTCAGCCTCCCAAGTACTGGGATTACAGGAATACACACCCAGCTTGAACCTACCTTCCTTCCCTCCCTCCCTCCCTCTCTTCCTTTCTTCCTTCCTATGGTACTGAGGATTGAACCCCCCAGGGGCATTCTACCTCTGAGCTACACCCCCAGCCCTATTTTTTTTATTCTTTATTTTGAGACAGGGTCTCACTAAGTTGCGGAGGGCCTCACTAAGTTGCTGGGGATGTAGCTCACTGGTAGTTCCACCCCTAGTACCACAAGAAAAAAAAAAAAAGAGGCCAGGCGTGGTGGCGCACGCTCGTAATCCCAGTACTTGGGAGGCTGAGACCAGAGGATCCGGGTTCGCAGCCAGCCTCAGCTACTCAACGAGGCCCTCCGCAACTTAGTAAGACCCTGTTTCAAAATAAAGAATAAAAAATAGGGCTGGGGGTGTAGCTTGGAGGTAGAATGACCCTGAATTCAATCTCCAGTACTGCCAAAAAAAAAGACTTTCAAGTTTTGTTGAAAGGATTTTCATTATATTAGACTTCCCCCTCTATAATTTTCCCTCCTGACCTTGCATAAATGACTAGCAGTAGAATCTGGGGGCTACAAGGCAGGGAGGCTGAGGGGGGGACCAGCTTGGCGTGGTGTAGGGCTAGTTCGGTATCATCATCTACTTTGGACATCACCAAAGCAGGCACCCTTCCACTTCTCCACTCCCTACTCAATAAGAACATATTTTCTTTGAAAGAAATGGGTATTTCCCAAAAGGTATTAGACATCATAGAAAACCCCACAATTTTGTTGGCTCACCTTCCATTTATTTTTCCTTTTTTAAAGCTTAAAAAGCATGGTAGCTGGGTGTGGTGGTACATGCCTTCCAGTTACTTAGGAGACTGAGACTGGAGGATCACAAGTTTGAGGCCAGCCTGGGTAACTTAGGGTGGCCCTATCTCAAAATAAAAAATAAAAAGGGCTCGGGATGCAGCTTAGTGGTAAAGTACCCCTGGATTCTTTACCAGCACTGCAAAAAATAAAAAATAAATAAAAATTTGTGGTAAAAGACACACAACAGGCCGGGTATGATGGTGCACACCTGTAATCCCAGTACTTGGGAGGTTGAGACAGGAAGATTGCAGGTTTGAGGACAGACTCAGCAATGCACTGAGGCTCTCAGCAACCTAGTAAGATAAGATCCTGTTTCAAAACAAAACCAAAAAGGGCTGAGGTGGTGTAGCTTGGAGGTAGAATGCCCCTGAGTTTGATCCCCAGTACCAAAAAACAAAAACAAAACAACAAAAATACACACAGCAAAACATATCATCTTAACTATTTCTAAGTGTAGTGTCCAGTGGCAGAGTCAGTGATAGGTCTGAGTTCACATAGAACAAGAGCATTATCAAAACATTGTCTGGAGCCGGGCGCGGTGGCGCGTGCTTGTAATCCCAGTACTTTGGGAGGCGGAGACCGGAGGATCCGGGTTCGCGGCCAGCCTCAGCTCTCTTTCTCTCTCTCTCTCTCTCTCTCTCTCTCTCTCTCTCTCTCT
>PVJS01028766.1:0-25271 GCA_004027185.1 Glis glis
TTCCCCAGTCTGCCCCGCCCCAGGACTGCCTTGCTGTTCCTCCATTTTCCAAGCCCCTCACACCTCACAAAGGCTCTGGAAATTTGCTCCTTGCCTGGATCTTTGCATTTCTCTCTGCCTCTGTCTTTCTGTGTGTCACTCATTGCTTTCTCTGGGGATATTCCATAACCCTATCTAACACAGCTACATTTTCTCCTTCACTCCTTATCTCCTTACCCTATCTTATTTTTCTTTATAGGACTGGTTATTATTTTCTATAATGTTATGTCTACATGTGCCAGCTATCTGTCTTTCATCATTAGAGTCTAAGCTCCATAAGGTGAGGACTTTATATATTCTTCACCACCTAATCCCTAGTACCTAGAGGAAGATCCAGGCACTCAGTAATGCCTGCTATTAAACAAATAAGTGATCCGCTATCCTGTATGGATCCCACTGCTACCAAACCAAATAGGTAAGAAAGGAAAGTCTAAATTCAGGTTGCAGTATAAGATAAATCTTTAACCCAGCCCAGATTCCCAGATTTATTGCATGAGTTTGTGTACTCGGAGATAGGGAGGCAGATGTGGAAGCTTTGTGATGGGTTGGAAGCCCTATTTGTGGAGAGATGGGGCAGTGGAGAGAACAGCCCGGCACAGGGAGGAATGAAGGGTGTTCACGGGGCTCTAACCCACAGCACAAGCAAAGCTACTAGGGGATGTGGAAACCGAGCAGGGGAGATCTAAGTTCCCCTCATTTCTGTAGGAACACACTGACTTCAGTGCCCTGAGGACACAGGGAACAGACCCTCCAGGGGAGTCAAGGGAGCCGTGGGCAGGAGGCCCAGGGATGTGGTAGTCTCATGGGAGACTTTCCCATGGCAGTGAGGAGGTGCCCCTCAAGGGGTTCCCAGGTAGTGGCCATACACAAGGGGCCAGGGAGGAAGAACCCCGGCTCTTCAAGACACCCGGTGACCCCCCAAAAGGCTTTGACACAAGAACTAACTAGTATGACAGTGGGGAGTTGGTAAACTAGGGTTATATGGTGACTGATAAGGTACAGTGACATTCTGCTACACGTATATCCCTGAAGAATCTCAATATCCTTTTATCATACGCTATGAATTATGAAAACCAACATGCAGATTTAATATCTTGCCTATACTCAAGGCTCAGAATTTTGACTATGAATTCTAGTAGTTTTGTGGATCAATGTTCAGGATATATACTTAATTGAAAAATAAAATGCAGAAAAATACAAGTACTCTGAGAGCATAAATACATACATTTACGTATCCATACATAGTTGCTTATATTTGTATAAAGAAACACTGGAACCATAAGTCAAAATAGAATAAAAATGTTTACCTGAGGATGAGAAGGAATGGGACAAAGGAGTAGGGTGGAAGCAAGATTCTTCTGAGCACGCGTTGAACATGGTTCACACAAGCTTAGTGTGATGCCTTCTAAGGACAAAATGAAAATAAATAAATAAAATGAACATAATGACAAGAACATATTAAATGAATATTAAACTTTACTTTTATTGCTGTAACATTGTTAGAAGTAACATTAGCAATGTCATTTTGAACCTATCTTATGTTGTCCATGATAATCTTTGTATTATAAGATACAATACAAAGATGTAAGATTTGTATTGTAATTAATGCAAATGACACCAAATTATGCAAAGATATTGGGTAAAAAATTCTATAGTGTTTAAGTTTGAATTACTAATATTAGTATGCACTTAAAATTTTAAAGATGCATGCATATATCCATACCATTTTTAAAAAAGAATTTAAAGCTCTGTCCACTGATAATTCCTGGAAGCAATGCCAACCCTTTCTTAATGACCCAGTGTTCTGGTTTTATTATTCTCTAAATATTAAATATTTATTCCCAAATATTGAAAGGAATTGGAATTCCTTGGAGAGATGGCTAATTCTAGGAATAGAGTAGGGGATGTGTCAGTCTGGTATATCCTGTTATGACAGAAATCAGCGAAGCTATCAAAGGCTAATGACGTACTAGGAAAAAACATCAGAGCTGGCCTGCAATGGCGCACATGGGCCAAAGTTGGGGACAACCTGTGTACGCAGAAGAATAGATTGAAGTGCATTGAATGAATTTTTAAAATCCATGTGTTAATAATTGTAGTCCCAAATGAGAAAGCCCCACACCTCTCAAAGGAGCACCCTGATTTATCACAAGTCAAGGTATCTATTTCCCTAGTTTCTCACACTGAATATTCACAATTAAATAGAAAGAGTTAGACATGTATTCTCCTTTCCTGTAGGAACTGTATTCAGGTTGTGGCAACTGAATTTTCCAATGACGGCCACAGTATCTCCCTTTACACTTGTTTTTCTGTGGTGCAACTGCTCCATCCTCCCATCAAAGGTGGCTCTATGTCACTTCTCCAGAATCTGGACAGGATTTTGGCTGTTTTCTGTTTTCTTCCTTCCTTCCTTTTGTACTGGGGATGGAACCCAGGGGTAGTCTACCTTCAAGCTACATCCCCAGCCCTTTTTATTTCGAAACAGAGTCTTGCTAAGTTGTTGAGAGTCTCACTAAGTTGCTGAGGTTTCACTAAGTTGCTGAGGCTGGCCTCAAACCTGTAAACTTCCTGTCTCAACCTCCCAAATACTGGGATTACAGTCATGTACCACCATGCCTGGCCTAATGCTTTGTGATTTCTGCAGATAGGTTGTAAAAGATAATTCAGCTTCTGCCTTGTCTGCTAGAGCAATCATTCTGGAGTCCTGAGCCTCTAAGTAACAAAGTTTCATTCCCCCGAGGCCATCATGCTGTGAGGAAGTCCAAGCCATATATAGGATCTCTGCTCAACAGTCCCAGCTGAAGTCAGTCAGTGTTCCAGTCATTCTGGTCCTAAAAAGACTTGAGTGAGGAGCCTCCAAAACATCCAAGCATCCAGTAGTTGAGTCATTGCAACCTTCAAGGATTTCCAGTTGAGGCCCAGACATGGCAGAACAGAGACATGGTGTCTCCAGTGTTCCCTGTTTGAATTCCTCACCCACAGAATCCACAGGCATAATAACATTCTTGTTCTACATCACTGAGTCTGGGGTGGTTTGCTGCATGGCAATATTACCTAAGTCACGGGGTCACTACCTAGCCCTAGTTAATATGGGGAAGCTCTGCTTTACAGGAGTCTCATGAATAAATATAAAAAGGAGGAGAATCTCAATAAAATTTCAGCTAATAGACATAGATGATGTGATAGAAACAAGCACTGACATTTTGTACCCTCTAAACATTTTATTTAGGTATATCAGAAATGAATGCTAACATCATTGGGGAAAAGATTAAAGGGTACTTGGATATTGCAAGATGCTGAAACATTGCTCCACTGGGTACTTAATGGCCTAAAGGGACAAAACACAACCTTAAAATAGGCAGAGTAGGCTGTCATCACTAAAACTCACTGATCAATTAATTTTATCACTTTTGGTAGAATATTTTATATTATGTATATTCTGATGTGATATAAAAAAACAGTCCCCTATAAAGTATTTTTTATCAAAAAATGTGACTAAGATCTATGTGTAAATTTATATGCAAGAATTAGAAGACTATGTTTAATGATCTCTCCAGGAAGCAATCAGCAGGTGGAAAATTCTAATTGAAAATTGACTCCGCTTCCTCAAGTCAATAGAATAGAAAAGTTGGGGAAGGAGGATTCTAGGTCGCAAATCCCCAAGTGCCGTAGCAACAAAATGCAACGCGTGGACCTTGTTTGGATTTAGGTTCGAGCCAACAAAGAGTAAAGTGGCCACTGAGAAGGCTATCGGGAACCTTTACTATTCGATAATATTAAGAAATAAGTGCTGATTTTATTAGGACTGATACTGATAATGACATTAAGAAATGTTTAGAGATGCAAACTGAAGTATTTTGTGGTGAAATGTTATGATACCTGTAATTTATTTTTAAACAACTTTGCAAAAATAAGTACAAAATTGTGTCTAGGTAATGAGTTTTAGGGGTTTATTATCATACTTTTTCCTATATATTTGAAGTTTTTAATAAAATGAAGTAAAAAGTAGCTAGATGTGGTGGTGCATGCCTGTAATCTCAGTGCTTGGGGACTGAGACAGAAGGATCACAGGTTTGAAGCCAGCCTCAGCAACTTAGCGAGACTTTGTTTCTAAATAAAAAAATTTTAAGAAGGACTGGGTTGTATCTCAGAAGTAGAATCCCCTGGATTCAACCCCCAGAACCAAATGAAAAACAAAACAAACAAAAAGTAAAGTATGAAATGATATAGTTAACTTTAATTATGAAAATATTTTCAATAGTCTGAATGCTCAACTATAAAGGAATATCTACTATATATCTTCGAGCAGAATATTTAGTTATTTAAGATGATCACTATGAAGATTATAAAAAAGAAGAGTGTGATTTATATTAAGTTAAATATGAAGATATACCATTATAGCTTCATAATGACAATGATTTTACTTGGTAGAGTATGGTGTTGTTTGTGTGTATGTGTGTGTGTGTTATGTGTGCTGTGTGTGTGCATGCACCATCTTAGAAAGCAAAGCAATTCTACATCATTGCTCATTTCAGAAGGAATCCAGACCGATGGCTGCCAGCTGCCAGGCATTCTGAGGGGAGGGAGACCTCAAGCTCAGCGCTGAACATGACCTTAGAGGAGCTTCGAATCATTCATGAGCACTCCAGATCATATATGTGATCTTCAGTCTAGGAAAACATGCACTTCTTATTGGCTACCCATTTGAGATGTTTTAAAACCAAGGGAGAGAGACTGTCCAGGTCAGGAAGAAAACCATGTTGAGATTGCAGGTCATGTGGAAGTTGACAGTGGCTTGCTCTTTTTTCTGCTCTAAAGACCTTAATAAAGACAATGCTGGGCTCAGACCCTGGAAGAATGTGAAGGAAAAAAAAAAAAAGACAGTCTGATGAACTTACTTTTCCTTCTGTTACCTGGTTCTGGCTTGGTAAGTACTGCCACCCCTCCCCCCTCCCCAAAGTCCCTCCTGCTTCCTGCATCTTTCCCCAGAGTGGACATGCAGTGTTCTCAGGTCCAGCTGCACCAGTCTTCTAGCAATCATCATGCACGCTTACTAACAGCTTGTGGTGTTGGATATTTGTTATGGGTTGTATATGAAATCCCCCCCCCCCGGAGGCCCTGTGCTAAAGGCTTAGTTGCCAGTTTGTGGTATTCCTGGAAGGGGTGCAGCTTCTCAGGGGTTGGGCTTAGTGGGAGGAAGTGAGCTCACTGGGGATTTGCCCTTGCAGGAGATATGGGGACCCCTACCCTTCCTCTCTTTCTCTCTCTGCTTCCTGGCTGGCTGGCATGAGGTGAGCAGCTATAATGGTTTGGAAATAGAATGCCTGCCCAGCCCTCATGGTAACCAGGTAGCAGTGTTGGAAGTGGGGCTTGGTTGTAATCTCAGCAGAGGACAAATCCATTGTAATGGATTTATCTAGGTGGTGACCTGGGCTGGTAGGGTGTGGCTGGAGAAGGTGGGTCCCTGGGGCTGGGGCCTTGGGGATTATATATGGTTCCTTCTCCTCTCTCTCTCTCTCTCTTGTTCTCTCTCTCTCTCTCTCTCTCTTTCTCTCTCTCTCTCTCTCTCTCGTTCTCTCACTTCCAGCCTCCATGATGTGAAAGCAGCCTTGTGCTCTCCCTCTCTCCACTTCCCACCACCATGCCCTGAGCTCCACAGACTCCGGCCTCATATGGACTGAGTCCCCAGATCTCCAAAAACTGTGAGCAAATAAATCTCCCTTCCTCTAAGCTGTATGGTCAGGTCTTTGGATTATAGCTGTGCAAATGCTGACTAAGACAGCAGCCTTGCTTCACCATGAGTTCCCTGCCATGGTGTTCTGCCTCACCACAGGCCCCAAAACAATGGAGCCAACCACAGATGGACTGAAACTGTGAACCAGGACAAACGCTTCCTCCTTTTGATTATCTCAGACTTTTTGTCACAGTGCTAGAAAACTGACTGTCGCAATATTTGAGGCAGACTTGCATCTCGATAGCAATTAAAGCCTGAACTAAAAGAAGTTGTTATTCAGGTCAGGAAGCTTCTAGATAGCCAGTTAGTGAAAAAGGATTTGAAGGAATTATGTGTCCCTGGAGCACCTGAATTTCTACATTGGTAGTCACCTCCTCTTCTTTCAGATAAGGTTTTCCTGGCTAAAGAAATACTGAAAAATCAAAAAGGACAATGGTAGGAAGTTATTAAAACTATTGATCTTAAGGTGGTATGGGGAATCAAAAAAGTAAAAAGGTATTTCCTTATATTTATTCCTTCAAAACTCAACAACTTTTACTGTGTGTCTATTGTATGCCAAAGTGCTGTTCCAGGCCCCAGAGACACAAAGATGGTTTTTATCACCTACTACTCAGAAGGGAGATATATAAATAGATGGTCATAGAATGTGGGCAATGATAGAAATATGTACAGAGTGTTATGGACACATGGAATAAGAACCAGCTAACTCTGCCTTGGTATGTTTGGAAAGGTTTGACAGAGAGAATGACATTTGAGCTGGGTGACTTAGAATAATCTATTCAATCTCCCTGGGCCTCGATTCCCCTTCTGTAAAATGCTCTTATCATATGATTTTGAGAATCACATAATCTATTACATGACATGAAATGATTTGAATAGTGCCTGAAATGTAGAAATTGTTCAAGAAATGCCAGCTTTCAGAGAGAGCAGGGAAGATAGGAGGCGCAGGAAGAAGAAAAATTTGCTGCTAAGGAAGTAAGAATATGCTCATCAGAAGGAACAGCACAGGCAAAGCTCAAGGTCATAGAAGGTCAGGGCATGCCAGGTTTGCAGAACGCAGCTCAGAGCAGCCGGAGCATATGGTGTTCAGAGGGGAAGTAAATTTGGGGCCAAAGGAGGAGGAACTTTTCCTGCAGGGCTGGTTCAACCGATCCACATGGGCACTGCCCCACCTGTTGGTTGGTTGGTTGGTTGGTTGGTTGGTTGGTTGGTTGGTTCACAGGCCACATCATTTGTTAAAATCTTGACTGTCCCCCTGCTTCTTTTATGTTGATTATAAAGGGGAGAGGGAGCAGGTGGAAGCTGATTTAAAACAGAGAATAGCAAAATCAGGCTCTTTACAAAGGGAATATAAATGTGGTGTACTGAAGAGAGCACATTAGAATAAAGGGTGTTGGTAGCCTGGAGAAGAAACAGTAGGTTTCAGCAGCCTGAGTATCACCCCCTGGTTAGGTGCATATTTTGTTTTTGTGTTCCCTGTCACACTGAGCTGCCAATAGGCAAAGATTCTGTTTTTAATCTCTAGCATCTATGTTATAATTTGCTGTAGAGTAGGTGCTCAGTAATTACTTATTGCATAAATCAAGAAAAGAAGAAATGAGGTGAAATGTGCAAACCCTGAACTTAGACATTGGTGATGCAGCCAGAGAGAAGAGGCCAGGGGTGGCAGATATCTCCGAAGGAGAAGCAACAGGACTCGGTGGCCAACTTGGGTTTGGAGAATGAGAGTAGTAATGCACCAGTGAGGTCCCCTGGGTCTCTGAGTTAGGCCACTGAGAGCAGGGGGAGATCATAGAGAATGCCCACAGAGGAGACAGAGGAGAGGGGTAAATTCTTTATAAAGATATAAAACTGGCCTTGGGCAGGGTGAATAGCCACTCGAGGAATATTAACTGAGAGGCAGCAGGAAAGCCTCCTGTGATAGAAGGCACAGGTTGTCACCCTACATCTGGCCTTCTTGTCCTCTGTGGTAACAGAGCATTGTTGCCTGGGGCACACTGCCCAACTAAAGACTTCATTTCCCAGAATCTTGCAAGTAGGTGTGGCCCTTTGATAAGGTTCCAGAAATAGAATGTGAGAAAGGGAAACTTCTGGTTTGGGCCACTAGAAAGCAGAGGCCAGGTCTTTCCTTCCCTCTCTGTCTCCCTCCCTCCTGCTGGGGCTTGGATATGGGCGCTGGGGATTGGACACGGGGGCTGCAGTCAAGGCAGGCCTCCTGGGCCACAGGTGGAAGCCACATTTTGAGGGTGGCAGAGCAGCAAGATAGAGAGATGCTGATCCTCTGACACTGTGAACTCCCGTGTTAGCCCTGCTGCCTCTGCTTGAACCTTAGGTGATCAGGGAATGAATATCTCCCTTGATTAAGCCACTACCACCCTGACCTTGGTAAGAGTAACCAAACCAGGATTCTAACAAACATACCTCTCCAGCTAACAATAATCAGGCACAAAAAGGAAATAGTAATCCAGTTATTTTTTAAATAGCAAATTAAGCACCTGTATTTAGGACAAAATGCTAGTTGCTCTGAGTTAAGTATCAAATAGGTTATTTGATTCTGAGTTGGAAGGAGACTAGGAGTCAACACCTGGTGAAGGGGAGATATGCAGAGGCCATCTCTGCAAGAGACACCATTTTACTTACTCTAATCCTGTCTGGGGTCTCCCCTGGTCAGGTCAGAAGGTTCAGTGGGTCTTCAAGACAGAGGAGCTCAATGTCGATTACATCAGCAGGGAAGACTGTGTGGAGAGGAGGGGATGGTTGCAGAGAGAGGCAGGCCTGCCCCCAAACTGACATTCTCTCCCAATGGAAGCAATAGATGTTGTGGTGTCATTTTTAAACTGAAGAGGAAGCCAAAAATTTCCTCTTTTTTTTCTCTTTCTCTTTTTGCTTTAGCTATATTTGGGTGCCAATTATACGCAGAAAAGCCAAACTCAGTTTGTTAATGTCAGACTACAGATACTTGTGATCTGGCAAAGGGAATTTTTTTTTTCAATTTTGTACCTTGTCATCAGGATTAATGAGCCTGGAGAAAAATGTCTAGAGCAATGTTTAGTCCTTCAAAGACCCTGAAGTCCAGATCTGGCAAGGCTGGGCACCCTCCCAGAGCTGGTCAGGCACATCCCATGAGGCCATATCGCTTGGCGGGTGGCCAGGCCTGCCACTCCCTCTTCCCTCCCCAACTCCACAGAAAAGTTCAGAAAGTGCAGGTTGCTCCCACGGGCTACCTGGCAGACGCCCAATCCCCCTGTGGAAGAGGCTGACCCTCAAACCAGGGACTGTAATATTCCCTGGAGTGATGCATAGGTCTTCTCTTTGCAATCTGAGGAGCCACTGACAGGGTGCTAGCCCAGGCTGGGGCAGCTGGGGCACCCTCTCTTCTCAGACCACTCTCTTGCTGTGTACCTTGAACTGACCTTGGTGTAGCCGTTGTCATGGAGACCAAAATGGTCTCTGGGAGGAAAGGTCCAGGCCCCCTCTGAACCTTGCATATGTCTTGGTAGCTATATGAGTTATTGTGTATATTATTTCTCTCACTAGGAGAAAAGTCCAAGTCCTACGTAGTGTAATCACACATAGTTATCACAATGGACTTCACCTTTCTGAAGAGATAAGTGTCATTCAACTTCATACCCATCTCCTCTCTCCATCCTACGATCTAGTTACACATTTCCCTGTTTTAGTGCTTTTTCACGAATTCTCAATGTTTGATGCATCTCTGAATTATCTGTGAAGCTTTTAAAATATGCTTGCCTGCACGTCACACATGAATGGCCATTGCATAAGTATAGGATGGACACTGCGCTGTGAATGACTGCTGATTTTAATCTGCCCAACACACATTATCAATTCAGGTGAAATTGCCCCATTTTCCCCATAGAGAAGATGGTGTGGAGGGGTGTTAGTGGAGGTATCCCCCACTTTCCTGACCAAGGCATGAGCATGAGACCAAGTAAGTCCAGTGTCTCAGTTTAGGCTGCTATAACAGCACCACGGACTGGGTGGCTAACAAGCAAAACACATTTATTTCTCACAGTTTTAGAGGCTGGAAATCTGAGATCAGGGTGCCAGCCTATCTGGGCTCTGGTGAGGACCTTCTACCAGGTCTCAGGCCACTGACTTCTTATTGTATCTTTGCATGGCAGAGAGAGAGAGAGAGCAAGCCACTCATGAAACTCCACCCCACCACCTAATCATCTTGCAAAGGCCTTACCTCCAAGCATCATCACATTGGGGATTGGATTCCAACACGTGCATTTTAGGGGGACACAAATGTTAAGTACATAACAGCCATCCACATTCCCAGAATGAGAATCCTGGGTGCAGAAAACAAAGTGAGCTTTCGCTGGAGCTGATCCTTCGGGGGGGGGGCACTGAAGGAACTCCACCATGCCCCTGTGAGGCACCAGAGCCACCATCCCAAGGCCTGGCTCTTCGACTTTCCTTTCATTCTCTGAGCACTCTGTCTTCCCAGTAAATGTCTTGCTTGCTTAATGTGAGCCGAAGTAAGCTTCATGTTTACAGCCAAGTAACTCTGATTCCCACACCTGGAGACTTGTCGTTTTCAAAAGCTCTGCAGGTGCACCGGCCTGCAGCACCGAGCAGGGAAGCACTGGCCGTCTGCATGTCAGGCTCTGTGCAAAGAGTTCAAAAGCACATTTTTCTCGTGTAGCAATCATTAAAAATCCAACAAGTGAAGATATGGAGGCCTAGAGTCTCAGTAAATGGTAATTCTGGGATTTGGAAATCTGTACTTCAAAAGCCTCTCATCCCTCATACACTGCCTCCTGGTAGCAATGCTATCCCATCCTCTGGGTCTCCCATAGGCCTCTGATTCATTTTAATTTTTTATTTTTTACCTCTTATTATACCTATTATGTGTATATACAGTAAACTTCAATACCAGATCATAAGCTCTTTGAGCATAGATTTAAAGTAGGAGGGCTGGGAATGTAGCTCAGTGGTAGAATGCTTGCCTAGCATGTGTTGGGCTGTGGATTCGACCCCCAGCACCGCAAAAATAATAAAAAAAATAAAACTTTGCTGGGTGTGGTGGCACATGCCTTTAATTCAACTATTTAGGAGGCTGAGACAGGAAGATTGCAGATTTGAGGCCAGCCTCAGCAATTTAATGAGACTCTGTTTCAAAATTTTTTTAAAAAAAAGGGGCTGGGGATGTGGCTCAGGGGTAGAATGCCTCTGAGTTGAACCTCCAGTAATCTCCCCCAAAAAGTAGGATATACTTCATGTCCCCTGATATACCATCTTTCATAGTCCCATACTGTATTCCCCTGCATTTGTTGAATGAATGCATGAATAATGTTAGCTGGTTACCACACGCGATGAATCAGTGAGTGAGCAGCCAGGGATGAGTCCACACTGAAGCAGGGGCAGCAGGAAGTGTTGACATGAGCTAACATAAACATGTGGTCGCCAAGGCATTTCTTCCTTGGGAGAATCATCAATTAATGACTTTCTCTGGCCCTGGACGTTCCTCCTTCTGCTCCCTGACTCAGCATCCAACCGGAGCTAACCTTTCACATATATCTTACTGCCCTCCCTATTTCAGGTCTAAGAGTTGTGGAAAGAAGGTAGGACGAGTTGTTTTCCACAAGCTTATAGAACATCACAATTTCTTAGTTACTGAATATAGAATCTTGATGGACCAGGGCAATAGGCTGCTTAGAATGAAGCAAGTATACAACCTTACAATTATCTGGTTTTATGTTTTTTTATGCTAGGAAATGCTACTAGCTCTTCTGAGATAGTAATTTATAGTATGGTGAATAATATCCTTAGTTTGCTTTCTATCTGTTGCTTAAGTGAACTACAGATTTGAACTCCATCCATCCATCTATCCATCCATCCATCCATCTATCCACTCACCCACCCACCCACCCATCTATCCATCCATTCATCCGTCCTTCCATCCACAAAGTAATGTTAAGCACCAACTTCATGCTTAATGCTTCTTGAGCTCGCCACTGAATTAGTAAGACAGAGTCCTATAATGGGCTTACAGTCAGGTAGTGGAGACCAACCTGTAAATGGGCTATTTCAAGATGGGATGACAAGAGAGGAAGGACATATATCTGACCCCAAACATGGAGCAGGGCTGTCTGGAGAGAGTGGTTTTGACCAGAACTTTCTTCATGCAGAGTAGTTGACTTTCCATAATTCCATGAAGAGCCTTTTGTCCCAACTATTCCCTACCCAAAACACTTAGCTTCACCACAATTGGTACCAAATTATATGGGACTATAGTGTAGGTAGGCCAGTTAAGATATGGCTAAGACTTCAGGAGGTAATTTTTACTGTAGCCAACATCAATTAAGCATTTACCTTATGCCCAACAGAACACTAAGAAATTCATCAAAGTATCTCATTAAAGTCTAGCCACAAACTGATTTCATAATATAGGTATTTTGACTACCATTTTTCTAGATGAGTAAATTGAGAGCTGAGATTCAGAAACTTGCCTAAGATTTCCCTGGAGCACAGTCAGGCTGCAAACCCGTATCTGTGACTCTAATGACATATCACCCCTACACACCTGCTTCCCAGCATCAGGCCTGTGGAATACACTTTACTCATGAAGATTTCACACACACCCCAAAGGCTTTCCAAATCCATTCTAGGAACAAATACAATTTTAGAGTTTAGTTGAAAATCTCTACCTACCCCAATTCAATTTTTCACATTGCAAAAAAATATGTAAAGTTTAATAAATATTCTCATAATTGTTATTGATGCTAAGTAGGGGCAATTTCCAATGTACAGGGAGGCACCCACAAGCCTGAGGAAGCTGGTGGAGTTGGAGAGCTCCTGACCCTGGTTGGGTGAGCCAGGTGACAATGATGCTTGCTAGGTCCAGCGGCAAGCCTCCTCCCCCAGGAACCTTCCCAGACCCCCATCCATGCAGGCAAGTCTCACCCGTGCCTGTCTCTCCTGGGAATCTGAGCTGTGGAGAGTCAGCTGGTTTTTCTTACTCCATTTGTATTTACCCTGCCATCCCCCAGGAAAAGCTCCTTAAGAGTAATTTCTATTGAAGATTGGGATAACAGTAGCCCCTTCTCAAAAAATAATTGTATTTCTCACTGCTCAGCCTTTTAAACAGTTGCCTACAATATGAACTAAAGCCACCTTCCCCAGGACCCTCTGTGTTTTTCATGACACATTTTGCAACCTACCTCTGTGCACATTTTTTTCTGAGAACAGATGAGTGGCACTCAAAAAGACATTTAGTTATAACACGAGACACACACATTTTGAATTTTGATCAGCACAAACATTGCTATTTTGAAGTTGGAAAATTAAGTTGTGGTTCATGTACGTGTTTCTCTCTCTTTATCTGTCTGTCTGTCTGTCTTTCTGTCTTTATTTCAAAGGGCTTGTTTATTTCCCAAGTCTTACAAAGATGTCATTCTGTAAAATAACCTGAAAAATCACCTATGGCGAATTCTTGCCAGGCTTGGATCTCAGAAGTGCTGTCTCCCTCAAAAGCCAGTTAGAAAAATCTGTGGTGCGTAATTAAATCCGTTTGTTATGATTGCCCCGCAGACTCTCTTCAAAGCTTTGAACCTCGGTGCAGCAGCAGCCTCTCCAGCCAAACCATCTCACCAGCCACTCGGGGTTGTTTACTCCTGGTCCCCGGGGAGCTCCCTCTGGGCTGCTCTCTCACCTCCATTGTCCTAAGTGTGTCCAGATGCTCAGGATTGCTGTCTGGGCCTCAGAGCCCCATAGAGAAAGCCTGGGACATTCAGGAGCACACTTGTGCATATAGCTCACTGTGAAACAAATTTGGGATCTTTAGACTAGGGCTATATATTTTTATTGACAATCAGAAGCAGTTGGCTGGGATAGATCCTGGGAGAGAAATCTGAAGCCATTCTGGAAATGTTAGGTGTCTCAGCTGTGATGCTGGGACAGGGCTCAAAGTTCCACAAGGGTAGGAGCCACGACTGTCTTGTCACTGTTGTGTCCCCAGTGTCTAGACATGGTGCTGAGACATACCAGGTACTCCACAAATGTTTGTAAAATGACTGAGTAGCTGCAAAAGGAATCTTTTAATAAACTGGCAATGTCACCCCTGGTAGAGATGATGTTTACTAGACAGTTTAATTTCTTTTCCCCTGCTGAGGTGACTAATCAGATGAACTGTCCGTCCAGGTATCTGAGACCAACCTAGGGGCTTGTCACTCGGGGCCAACATTTGCCCAACTTTTCCAGCATATAGAAGAGACCCAATGTGAAATTTCTGAGGAATGCATATAAGAGTAGAATTTGTTTTCTCTTGGGAACTGTTCAGTAGAGCTTTCAGTGACAATGGGCATGTTCTATCTAAATAGACACATGCAAGCTAGTGGCTACCATACTGAATAGCACAGTGCTCAAGATTCTAAATCATCTTGCCAAATTGCCTGGAAAGAACTGATTAGTACCTTGCTAATCACAAACTATGGTAGGCCTCTGATTAAGAGGGTTTCTGTCACTCACTGGGCCTTGCCCAGTATCTAAGGCAGGAGTCCCAGAGCCCCGTCCCCAGCACCTGTGGTCTGGGCATACCTGCCATTGAGTTGCATCAGTGCATTCTGGGAATGGCATGATGATAAGGGCCCACAGTCTGTGTGGCCACAGGATTTCTCAGGTCCACAGCCCAGTCTGCCACCTCGGCCCTGGCCAGCCAGGGGTGAGGCTGGTAATAGGAGTAAGCTTGTGACAGCGGTCTTAACCTCTAGATTGATCTAGAATCTGCTTTTCTAACATTTCTCCAGGTAATTCTGGTGTGATTGGTCCTCAGATCACACTGAACAGCATCGCCAGTGGAGAGGTCACCACCTGGTGTCTCTAACTGAAAAGTGACCCTCAATAGGTTGCATCCCCTGGGAAGCTACATAGGCCACAGCGATCCCCACCGGTGCCCTCCCCACATTATCCTCCTCTCCTACTCCACTTGGCAGAATCCTCCACAGCCTTCAGCATTCTGCCTCCCCCACGTGACTATCTGTCACCTGGTTACAGCGTGTGAGTTGGACAGTGAGGCACGCAGGGAGGGAGAGTGGACTGACTCATCGTGGCATCCCCGTGCTGGGCCCAGCACTCACCCAGCACAGGCATTTATTATCCCATACCTTTCCCTCGAATTTCTCCAAGTTCTCCTTTTTAAGAGGGGTGAGTACCAGCAACGACTCATCCTTCAGACACTAATGAGATGCCAGGCTCACCCACCGGCAAATGAGATCAGATGAGAAACAAAAGCAGCTTAGACTTGGGTGAAAGACTGTAGATGCCTCATGCTGGGGTTTTGTTCCAGCTGAGATCCAACTACAGATCATAATCAAAAGCCCCGGGCAGGGTAGGAGCTGGGAGGGGCCTCCCCAGTGGATTTTCATGAACTCTAGGCCGCGTTCACATGCCTCTTCTCCAGACTGCTACAGCATCGAGGAGCCAACCCTCACACCCAGAACACAGACACACACACACTCACACCACTCGTCCCTTGCCACAACTGGCTATGGCTGTTGTCTATGCAGCACTACTTGCGCTATTTTACTGTCGAAAATCACAAAGCCAGGCGCGTGCTTGTAATCCGGGTACATGGGAGACTGAGACAGGAGGATCGCAGGTTCCAGACCAAGCATGCTGGTTACTTAGTGAGAACATGTTTCAAAATAAAAAGGGTTGGAGGTGTAGCTCAGAGGTAGACTGCCCCCAGGTTGGATCCCCAGTACCACAAACAAACAGAAAATGACAGTTGACTTAATGAGCTTTGCATGTAAAGCACCTTCCCAATTAGCCTTGTTAACCCTCAGTATGATGGGAAGAAATTTACCAGGAATGGAGAAGGTGAGGTAGTTAGGGTGACCTAGATAATCTTCCATTCATCTAAAGACAGTGTACTAGAGGGTTCACAACTGCTGCTGTCAGAGACCAGAGTTGGATCACAGGTAGATAAAAACACAAGCACTCGGCTCCATTTTCTTGATTTGTCAAGACAAGCTTTTCACTAGCTCTCACATATTTAGCAAGCATCTACTGAGACCCTACTATATGTAAGACATGGTTTACAACCCTCTGAGATAGAGATGAATGAACATGGTCCCACCTGCCCCAAGGAACTCGCAGTCCAATGAGGAACCCGACACAGGGACTCCACGAGGAGACACTAGGTGTCCAGCAGTTTCCTCGCTTCTCTTTATTTCTAAGCTGTGTCTTGTTTACTTCCTACATGGAAGTAAATTAACATAAGATGAAACTAGATAACTCTGGCCAACATTTTAAATCAAAGCCATGTTGAGGGAGGGCTAAGCGCCTAAACCAAGATGGCCCTGCTGGCTCTGCATGCTATATAGCCCTGAGCAGCCTAGAAGTCAAGGAACAAAAGGAATGGGGATGGGAATAAATGTTCCAGAGTCATTTGTCCCACCCCTCTGAGCTCATTTGTGCTCCTGTCTAATTGCAGCATCTTCCTGCAGCTCTGTGGCCTGGCTGGTGATTTAAACCCCTGGCCCTTGGCCCAGGAAGAAAGAAGTCTACTGTGTCTTAGCTGAGCCCTGGTGGGGAGCAGGCACAGGGGAGGGAAGGCAAGAGGACAGGGAGGCCTCACTATGCACTGGCCCCAACCCCTGGCCCCCTCCCTGGCCATGTTCTGGTGCAGCAGAGAGAGACCCTGTCTGCCCGCAGCTGGATGCCTTCGCCTGCTCTGGGGCAGACCATAGCTGACACACTGGGAGAGGCTGAGCACCGAGATTCCTGGCAATGAACTTCAAACCTGGGGCTTGGTTCGGAGCACCTAGGGCTTGGGGCTGGGAAACAGGGCAAGTGGGAAGAGGTTTGGAGTTTCTGCCTTGAGGCAATAATGAAAATACTGCCAACTCATCAGTGTGTAACTTGGGCCTAATTTTTGCAACCAGTCCATTGAGGTGGTTTCCCTTCTCTCCTTAACTGGATCTGTACTTGGCTTTGGTTTTATTCAAGGTCAGTGTTTCTCAGACAATATGTGGTAAAGGACCAGGCTTTCCCCCTCCATTCATTCCAGGTTAATTATCAATTAAAAATACAAGAGATTTAATCACTAGAAAACTAAAATTAAAAAAAGAAAGAAAAGCTGATATTGGATGCTACTTGAATATTTTAGCAATGTCAAATTTCTAGAATATTTTCCAAAGGCTTGCTTTTAACTTCTGTACTTATGCCAGTGCTATTGGGAAAAAGACATTTTGCCAAAGGGCATGGGCTACAGTCCACACTTTGAGTGGAACTGACGGAGGCCAGAGGAAGGAGAGCTTCACTACCTTCCCTCGCTAGTCAGCTGGACAGCTTGCTCTGGAAGATGACACCAGCCACCTCAGAAGCAGTCCTGTTCCTGAAGGCTTAGATAGTCCTGATCCCCACAGTCAGACTTCTGCCAGCCCCATTCCACATGCACGAGAACCAATGCCACACTCAGGAGAACAGGCAGCGTGGGTCTCAGAGCCTCATGGAGAAAGCCTGGGACACCTTGGAGTTCAGTTGTGCATGGCTTGCTGTGAAACACAATTTGGGATCCACCTTCCTGCATGGAAGGCACTTACATGTGTCACTTCATCTCCTCCTCATAACAACCCAGGGCATGCATTGTCCCCACTTTGACATCTGAGGAACCCTGAGCTTCAGGAAGAGAAATCCTCCAAGGCATTTCACCCATGACAGAAACCAGGAACCCACAGGATGGAGACAGAGCTGTGTTGCTATGGAAAGAGATAGGTTGCCATGGGAAGACAACAACCAGCCCCACCCCACCTCTACCCTTGAAGCCACCCTCCAGGATCTCTGAGATGATCCACACTGCCACACGCTCTTGAGAGAACATGGCATGACGGGGATGATGCTGTTGATATTTGAGGAAGGCATTTCATCCCCAAACCGCCTGGGGGTGTCTCCGTACCTGAGTGAGGATTCAAGAATTCAGTGTGTATTCTACAAAGCGAGCCATTCTCCTAGCCCTGGACCACTCCTTTCTCTGATGATGACTGTGGATAGGAAGAGGCTAGTGGGTCTCTGAACTCTGCTTGCAGCCAGCCTAGTTTCACAAAGTGTCCCAGGATCATCTTTCTTTTCCACAGCGTTCAGGTCATGCGGATAGGAGGAGTGTGTGTGTGTGTGTGTGTGTGTGTGTGTGTGTGTGTTGCTTCTGAGAGTGAAGTGTGTCTTCTGGTATAAGAAGCCAGCCTGCCTGTGTGCGAGGGGGCACGTGAGTTCATGAGTCGGAGGGTAAATGTGAGGAACCACATGCGTCTTCACAGACGTGTGCTCATGTGGCCATGGGTGCTGTGAGCCCCAGAACCACATTTGCCTGGTCAGCTCCCATTGCAGCCCGGGGCTCCCCAGATCTAGCTTTGTGGGTAGATTTCAGCAGACCGCCAGGATGGAACAGGACTGCCCATCCTGTGCTTCTTGGCCCAAGACTGCTGCTAGTGCTGGGGCACTCGGGTCTGCTTCTTCCTGCTGTGTCTGGACAGTACCCAAGGTGTAAGAAACCTGGAGGCCTAGGTGTCCCTTGACCGGGAGAGGGGAGAGGAGAGGGTCTTTCTCAGATGCCAGCCCTCCTGGTGAGCCCATTATAGTAGCAGTGGGCTGGGTCTATGTCCACTGTGGAAAGGAATATGAGTGGGTTAGGGACACAGAATCCAGGGAAGCTCTGACTTCAGTCACTTCTAATATATGTGTATATATTAGATCCCCAGCCCTTTTTATTTTTGGTTTTAAAACAGCATCTAAGTTGCTAACAGTCTTGCTAAGTTGCTGAGGCTGGCTTCGAACCTGTGATCCTTCTGTCTCGGCCTCCCAAGTACTAGGATTACCAGCATTTGCCACTGTGCCTGGCTCACTTCTAATATTTTAACAGGCAAATGTTAAAATATTAGCATGTCAGCCAGGTGTGGTGGTGCATGCTTGAAATTCCAGTACCTGGGGAGCTGAGACAGGAGGATCACAGGTTCGCAGCCAGCCTCAGCAATTTAGTGAGACTCTCGGCAACTTAGAGAGACCCTGTTTCAAAATAAAAGAATAAAATAGAGATGGGGGTGTAGCTCAGAGGTAGAATGCCTCTGGGTTCCATCCCCAGTACCCCTCCACACACAAATATATATATAACAGCATGTCAGTCAGGATTGTTTCATTTTATCCTCTCGATAATTGCATGAGTCTCACACATAATCCTCATATATAGAAGAGAAAACCAAGGCTCAGAGAGGTTAAGTGGTGTGCCCAAGGTCACAGAGCAGAAGTTAGAGCCAAGAGTTGAACTCCCACATTCCAACTCCAAATACCACAGACTTCCTCCCCACTACAGTCTCCCCGTCTTCCTGGCCTCCACCCTTTCAAGCATGGTTGGTGGCAGAGCCTTTCCCGGAATGCCTTGTCTGGGACAGCAGGGGTGACAGCCATTGGACCTCTCTGCTGGTTCTTTTCAGACGCCTGTGGTGATAGCAGAGGGGAAGTCACCCATCCCAAGCAGGCCTCCTCCCCTCCCTCACGCCAGGGGTCAGACTTCCAGTCCCCCTCCACCCGCTCCCTGCCTTCTTCTCCCTCTGTCATTGGCAGCTTCCCTGGGTCCAGCGATATATTAAAGATGGAAATTAGAGGGCAGAGCAGGGCTGAGGAAGGATCGCAGGGAGGGGCCAGGATGGTTCACCCCCAGGACCAAGCTTTGGGACTGGAGCGTACCTGGTCAGAGGAAGCCTGCACTGGAAGGGGGACTGGCTGAAACCCTGTCCTTGGAGGGGGGCTGGACTTGCAGGGCCCCTCCCCCAGCCACACAGCCAGGCCGTGATGCACCCAGCCAGCAAGGGTCTGGAGGTGTCCTCTCTGGAGGACTGCAGTGGAGACTCTCCAGTCGTGGGGACAGCAGATACAGCCACTCCCATGGCAGGCCACACTCTTGCCGGGGCCTGCTGGAGGGAGGGGGGCCCCACCACTCGGGTGAGATTTGGGACAAGAGTCCACCAGCAGAGGCACCAGTGAGACCCAGGCCAGACACCTGTCCCTGCAGCAGCGCCCTTGCCCACCACAGGATACAGTATTCAGGCTCCTCTCTGCCACTTACCAGGTGGGAATTAAGACTCAGACTCACCCTCTTAGCAAGAGTTTCCTCCAGGTTGTGGGGATGCTGGTCCCCTCGTCTCCCAGGGTTGGAGTGGGCTTGGGAAGGAGACCGACCTCCATGCCGGCTCTTGGGTTTTGCCCTGGACCATCTCCCCTGCTCGCTGTAGACACTACTGGACTTCGAGGTCCTACCATGTCATTGATCTAAGCCTTCTGCTCCTGATCCACTCCCTCCCTCCACAACCAGCTCCCTGAGGTCACCGGGGATGGCACCACTGCCCATGCAGATGGCCCCTCAGCTCGTGCATGCCCTCCTTCCAATGGCCTCCGCCCCAAGTCCACGGCGGCCATCCACGCTCACGCCCTGCTCTGGGGGCCGCTGCTCATAACTGCGCCAACCCCATAGACCAGCTCCACCCTTGCTCCACCAGCTCCTCGTCTTCCAGCTTTAGAGAACAGCCATTCCCACTGTCATTGCTCTTTCTTCTCATCCATCTGGAGTGCTTTCTTTGAGTTCACCCATCTTTTTTGCCTAAACCCTAAATTCCCTTGCCCCTCATCCTTAATCGTCACGTTTAGCAAACCCCAGCCCGGGATGGAGCCAGCCCTACCTTTCTGTGCATCCATATCTAAGTGCCCCAATGGTGGGGCAGGGAGGTGAAGGATCAGAGAAAAGGGCAGACCGGCTGCCTACAACACAAGAATCTCCAGCCATTCCATGTGTCCTACTCCTCCCAGAAACCCGCTTGATTCTTCTGGTCCCCACGTCTCCCCACTTTCCATAATTATTTAACACTGTCTCCATTCTCCCTGTGTCTTCAAACTCTTTCTCACTCCAGTTCTCAGCAGAGGTCTTTGCTGCATACTTGTCAAAGATAGTCACGGACGGGGAAGTCCTGCCGCCTCCAGCAGCAAGCAAAGAAACTACAATACCCGCACGCCTGCCTTCCTTTCTCCCGTTCCCTCAGAGGGGCTGCCTGCCCCCAGCTTGGGAATCTTCCAGTGCGAATTAGCCCTTCCTCTCCACTGAGTCCTTTCCTGTCCTGTGTGAGTGGCATGGGGGATTGAACCCATGGGTGTTCTACCTCTGAGCTATACCCCCAACTCTTTTTATATTTTATTTTGAAGCAGGGTTTCACTAAGTTGCAGAGTACCTTGCTAAGTTGCTGAGGCTGGCCTTGAACCTGTGATCCTCCTGTCTCAGCCTCCCAAGTACTGGGATTATAAGCATGTGCCACCATGCCTGGCTTCTACTGAGTCCTTTCTATGCCTTAACTATGCCAATGTCCTCCCCTCATTGGAAAGGTAGAGATGGAGAAGGAGAAGGAGGAGGGGAAGAGGGAAAGAAAGAAAAGAAGGAAGAAAGAGAAAATCCCTTGCTGGTTCCTCATTCTCTTCCAGCCAGCGCCCTCCCCCCCCCTTTTTTTTTTGCACAGTACCGGGGATTGAACCCAGGGGCATTCTACCTCGGAGTTACACCCCCGGCCCTATTTTTTATCCTTTATTTTGAAACCGGGTCTCACGAAGTTGCGGAGGGCCTCACTAAGTAGCTGAAGCTGGCCGCGAACCCAGATCCTCCGGTCTCAGCCTCCCAAGTACTGGGATTACAAGCGTGCACCACCCCCCCCTTTTTATAGCCCAACTTCTCAAAATACCTGCCTTTACTGTTTTCATCTCTCTATTTCCTGTCTTAGTCTTTGGGCTGCTTTAAAAAAAATACCATAAACTAGGTGGCTTATAAATAACAGAAACTTATTTCTCACAGTTCTGGAGGCTGAAAAATCCAAGCTCAAAGTACTGGCAGATCCAGTGTCTGGTGAGGGCCCGCTTCCGGGTTCAAAGATGGCGCCTTCTGTTGTATCCGCATGTGTTAGGAGGGCAAAAGAGCTCCTTCGGGCCTCTTTCTATAAGGGCACTGATTCCATTCGTAAGGCCTTCCTGGCCCTCATGGCCTAATTACTTCCCAAAGTCCCCACCTCTTCCTAATCCTATCACCTTGGGAGTTAGGATTTCAACACATGGACAGGGGAGACACAGGTACTGATGCCAGGGTGCTCCCTGTGCCCTTCAGCCCCTCCCTGCCTGGATGGCCTGCGTGTCTACAGCATGACCACGTTTTCACCCGAGTCTCACCTCTCTCAGCAGCACCCACCATCGCTCCCATCTCTCCTTAACCCCGGCCCCTGCAGCCTCAGGGACACCTGCCGCTTTTCTTCCACCTCTGGGGCCGCTCCTTTGTAGTCCCCTCTGCAGACTCTTCATCCACTGCTGGACCATGAGAGCTTGGAGTTCTGAGCCTTCTTACTGTCTAATTTCATTCGTACCCGTGGCATCAATTAGCGATCACAGCATACAAATCTTCACACGGGTTTTTATATGCACCTGCCTTCTGACATCGCCCCTAGAATGGCTCATGGTGGGTGGTGGGCACTCAACATGTGACGGGCTCTCTCCCTGCCTCCCAGCATGTCGCTTCCTCCGCCCCCCCCTTGTCCCCCTGTCTTGGATACACTGACTTTCCCCACACTCCCTTCCTCCACAGGGCATTTGCACTTGCTGGTTCTGTTGAGACTCTTAATTATTTATTTATTTTTTCCTTTTCAGCTATTCACTGCCTGAGCAGCCATCAGGTCACAAGTGGTGGGAGGAAGGGGAGACCCTCCTGGAGGCTCCTGACTGGCGCTGGTCATCGGCACTGTTGTGTATCTGTGTGTCATGGTAACAATCAACCTCTAAGACTGTAGCCTACCGGAGCAGAAGCTGTTTATTGTCACCATTGTAAGTCCAGCATCTGGCAAAGTGCCTGACATATAATACACGCTTAATGAATATTTGCTAATGAGTGAAAAGGTTTGGAAGAGACCTGAGGGCCTCTAGGAATGCTTAATAAATGTTCCGTCAATCTGACAAGGTGTTCTGTCTTTGAGGGGCTTTAAAAAGTTTTCTCCTGTCCTCCAATAATTCCCCCACTGTCAACTACAGTGCTGGAAAGCTCACCACTAGGGCCTGTCACCTAGGGATGGTGTTATCATCTCTGGGGTCAAAATATATTACCTAGCTGAGCTGACACCTTACAACACAGATTAGCTCTTCCCACAGCTACAGAACCTAGAATGCTGGCGTTCCCGAACCAGATGAAACCTTGAGGCTATCTAGTCAACTGAGGCCAGAGAGGGGAAGGGAGGGGGTCTGATGTCACGCAGCAAGTTTATGGTAGGATGAAGACAGAATCTAATTCCCTGACAACCATCCTGGCGCTCTTTGCTCTACCTATCTCAGGTCACTAAATTGTTCATTTAACAAATATTAAGCTCCCTGTGGGCAAGAGGTAGATGCCACATATGTAAATACTTCTGCTGCGAGGGCAATCGAGGTCTGCGCTCCCAGAGAAGGGCTCGTAGCCAGGCCCTGGGGACCCCCAGCAGAAAGCTGTCCCCTCCAAACTGTGGCAGGGTCTGCGTCATGGAAGAGGTGGTGATAGTCAAAGCAGGCCTTGCAAAATGATCAGGGAGAAGCCAGGAGAGAGGGCATCTTAGACATGTTTTAATTATCTCTGAGTTTCCTGATTGCCTCACATGGTGCTCAGGGCAGGAATCAAAGGACATGGCTTCCAGACCTGACTAGTGCCACCTATCTACTGGGTGACACTGAGAATGTCACTTGACCTTCTTGACCAGGAAAACAACTCCTGCCTGGCTGGTTGTGAGGACTGGATGACGCTGCATATCTGAAAGCTGAGAGCGTGACGGAGGTAGGACCCCTGCACCCCAATACCCCTCCTCTGCCCAAGTTACCTTGCAAAGGTCTTGGCCTCTGCCGAAGGTATGGGAGTCCCAGAACCAGCAGAAGTCTGCTCCGCTGGCCCGGCTTCCACTCATTCTGGGCCGTCTGTGGCACCCACTGATGCCCTGAGCTGAGCCCTTCTCCTTTCATACCCTGCACACATGGATGGTTTCGTTCTGCTCTGCCCCGATTTATTATCCTGGGGCCGATGGAGGGCAGCCAGCAGCAGATCTCCCCCATAGATGTAAGCAGGGTGACCAGGTTTCCAGATGCTGAGCAGAGGGGCTGGAGGAAGGGGAGCTGAGGGAAGCAGCACTGTGCCCTGTGATGCCAGCAGGCCCCTGTCTGGCGTGACCACATGCCCCACAGTGGCAGAGGAACACACTGCTCAGGGTGGAGGTCAGGGCTGGGACAGGCATGGAACCTGGGATCCAACCCCCAGCCCACACCCCACCCTCTATGTCCTTGAATCTCCCTCAGCTGTGTCAGCTAACCTTGGCTTTCCTCCTGACTGGTTCCTCCCAGTTTTCTCATCTGGAACATGGGTGAATCTTCCTTGTCTATGAAATAGGATAATGATAGCAGGTTTGCAGAATTGTGAGGGCACGTGAAGGTGTGGGCACAATGGTTGGCACACATCTGGTAGCTGCTCAGCATGCTTTGAGTTTCCTAGGGTCTGTTTTAATTCTTCCCAAAGATAATGGGAAGATATCTGAATGGGAGCTGAGGGACTGAGACATAGGCCCAAGACGCATCTTCCCAAGGATGAGGTATATGGGAGCTTTGGGAATGCTGGCTTCTCTTCCTGCCCAGCCCAGTTCAGTTGGTCCACTCTACCACAGTCCTGGCTAGGTGCCTACACCCCACCCCCAGGGGTCCTGCACCCCTCAGGCTGCTGTGAGCATCTGCTGCCACCTACAGGCCCTACATGGCACTGCCTCCCCGTCCAGCATTGAGGGGGCTCCTCAGAGGGGATGAACAGGGTGTTTCCTGTCTGTCTTCCCTCAGGCTGGAGTTCCTTAAACGCAGCGATTGTTTTTATGTGTCTAGTATCCAGCACCGAGTAGGTGTTCAACACATGATATGGAATGAACAAATGAATGAATGAAACAATGAACAAATGGCCTTGTCCAATCAAAATTAGACAACACTTAGTTGGCAATGATTGAACACCGTGCAGGTGACTCACAGAGGCGTGTAAACACTCCTTCAGAAGCCCGAGGGCACAAAGTGATTCTTAGGTGCTTTGGCTAAAGTTAGGGGTAGATGTCCTAAAAGCAGGGGTGAGCCTCAGGGATTCCATCTACCATTACTGGGGGACAGAGGGGAGTGTAGGACTCCTCTTCCACCTTTTCTTCATCCTGAAACAGGATCTTCCTCAAGAAAATACCCTTGGGCCAGGTGTGGTGGTGCACAGCTGTAATCTTGTAAACTTGGGAGGCTGAAACAGGAGGATCGCAGGTTCGAGGCCAGCCTCAGCACCTTAGAAGACCCTGTTTAAAAATAAAAATAAAAAGGGCTGGGGGTATAGCTCAGAGGTAGAATACCCCTGGGTTCAATCTGGAGGAGGAGGAGGAGGAGGAGGGGAAGGGCAAGGAGGAGGAGGAGGAGGAGAAGGGAGGAGGAGGAGGAG
>PVJS01028767.1:0-25270 GCA_004027185.1 Glis glis
TTCTAAATAGGTTAAGGGCTACCTTACCCTCTTGGTCACCATTTTTCCTTTCTACTGGAAGGTATCTCGGGTCTTGGAATTCTCCTTCTTCTGGGATTATGTTTACTTCCTACCTTGGTAAAATATTTTCTCAGCACACCTTGGAAGATCAGGGCTGAAGTACATGGAATTAAGCCTCGTACTGTTCCCTGAGCAGTGGGTGGTAGTCAATGACGGGTAAGATTTTCTCAAGATAAGCCAACCTAAGGCAGGACATAGATAGAATCATATCTATGCTCCAATGATGGGTAAGGCTTATTCTTTGGAGAAAACAACCTAAGACAGGCACAGTCATCTGCGCCACAACTGGATAGTTGATGGCTTTATTTAAAAAAATAAAAAAGGGGGAATTGTCGTGAGCTATTTCCTTGGTTTAGAGTTGCAAATACAGCCCTGAGAGGTACAAGCTCAACCAAACGCGCAGATTGAGATCTGCTGATAAGTGTGCTGTGTTTTTCACAACAGCTAAATGTTCTCAGAGGAGAGACTTGACCCAGGAAGGGCGGAGGAGGTTGTCTGGGAACATTCTGTTTGCCCAGACAAATGTTAACATTGTATGGTGAAAGGACTTTGTATCTATTTCTGATGCTCTAGGAAGGTATATAAGGACTGGGCTAAATAAAGTCAGGCGGCAGTATTAACTGAGAGCCTTCAACCTCAAACTTGTGTCCCTGTGTGATCAATCCCGACACCCTCCGCAGAGACTCGGTCCAGGCTGCGCAGGCGCGGCACTAATATATTTCTTTCTACCAACTCTTATCTCCAACCAGCTGCCAGGATGGTAGATGTCAGCAATGCAAGGCCCACTCTTCACTAGCCTTAGTGTCTTCTGCAGAATCTAGAACAAAAGCTTTGACCTAGATTGTGCCAGGTATATTTAATGAAATTGGATTACCTTGATCAGACTTAGGTCTTTATGTGTCATGAATGGCCCACACCTTCTTAGATTTCCATTTCCTGAGTTCCCCCAGACTTCCCTGATGGTTATTCTTACATCTGTTTTATTAGAGACTTCACATCGAACAGTACTATTCCTTTGGAGGCCTACACAGATGATTCCATTAAACAGTCATATTATACTAGTTATACTAGTTAAGCTGTATAATTTTGGGGCACACCAGACCTTGTTGAGTGAGTCCAGGGCCTTAGCCAGAAATAAAGCATGTACACACACACACACACACACACACACACACACACACACACACACTTGCATATACATATATACGCATGCATAAATGTATATATGTACGCGTATATGTACATGTATGCACAGACACATCTATAGTCTGATTTCAAAGTATTCTTTGTGGCCAAAATAAAGACCTCATTTAGATTTCACAATTCTTTTTCCCTTTCCCCATTCAACACATTTTTTTGTTTCCAGCCTTTTCTCTTCTCATTTCCTGTGGAAACAGTTCTAGGCTTCTCAGCATGTCGCTTTTCCTCATGCATATGCATCTCATACACTTAAAATCCAAAGGCTTCTGTCCTTCTCAGGAAGGCACAGGCAGGAGAGGCCCACAGAAAGCCCCCTGGTTGGCCAGGGCTGGCCCAATGCTGTCTCTGCAGAGACACTGCTGCCTGACAAGGCCCTGCTGGCTCCTTGGAATAAAGCCTGGAAGGGACAGGTTCCTTTGGGCTGGGCCCTGACAGGGTTATCAGAAAAGCCCCAACACCAAAAACTCTAAATCTGACACTTGTGATCCTCACAATGGAGTCAAAACAAGACAAAGCAATCCTGTTCTGGTAATCTTAGCTCTGCCCAGGTCACCATCCTGCCTGGCTGGTTTTGTCCATGCCAGCATAACAAGACACAGATTCCAAAGGATCTCTAGGACCAGGGATGGGGGTGGATTATATAACCAAGCTGGGATGGTGTCAGGCTTATCAGAGACTGATAACTGACAATTCACAGATACTTGCCTTGGTCTAAAATATCCGAGGGCAGAACAAAACAGCTTGAAATTTCACATAGTCAAAAGCACTTAGTTTATTAAGATTTATTTTCTGGGTAAAACCTATAGTTCATTTAAAAATCCTTCCCTTACTACTTAATACTCTTTTCCAGTTGTGCATCTGATCTTTGTCAGGCCTGGTGAATGGTACAGGGAACAATACGTGTAATAAAGCTCCTACAATGGAGGGAATGGTGGGAAGAGCCAACAGTTGGTGAGTTAGCAAGCTCAGTTCCAATTCTAAGCTATCCAGCCTCAGGCCATACATGCGATAGAAGACAAAGTGCCAAATATGTAAACAGAAAAAAAGGAAAAATTACATTTCAATGAGCAATGGAATCATTTATTTGACGTGCAGAGAAAAATACCAACTCAGGGACCAAGCCTTGAGATTGAGAATTCTTCATTCTAGGACTCCTGTGGTTTTCATTAATTAGAGGGAGTCTGGGAAGTTTTCATGGAGATCCAGGCTCAAGTGAAAATCTAAGAGTGATGAAAGCCTTAGTGAGTGCCTTCAGTTCATATTCCCACACACTCTCTTCTTGGCAGCGGGTCAGAGCCAGCTCTATCTTTTGGAAAACATGCAGGCAGGAAATGATTGAATTATAAACTGTGAGGATTATTTTGACATTAAAAATGTTGCAGCATATTAATTATTATTATTAATGATATACATGAGGAGAGCATCAACTCTTTTTTAGACCTTGTCTTGTCTATTATCTTTTTTTTTTTTTTTTGGTACTGGGGCTTGAGCCCAGGGACATTCTACCCCTGAGCTACATCCCCACTCCTTTTTTATGTTTTTAAATTTTGAAACAGGATCTTGCTAAATTGCTGAGGCTGGCCTGGAACCTTCAATCCTCTTCTCTCAGCCTCCCAAGTACTGCCCTGCTTCTTGTCTATTATCTTAATTGATTGAACCAAACAATTTTGCAAAGTTAATAAAGAAAACATCCCTATTTCATAGAACAGTTCACTGAGGCGTTAAGTGGATAAATAATTTACAAAAGATAAATTAGAAAGTGCATAGTGTAGTAAACTTTCCATTAAAGGGTTATTGTGGTTCTCCCTACAATGTGTTCCTTGGAACACAAACTGTATGTAATAGGTAGAATAATGGACCCTGTGGAGTTTTCTGCATCCCAATCCCTGCATCCTATGAATATGTTACTTTACATTGCAAAGGGTAGTTATGATTGCAGATGGAAGTAAGACTGATAATTAGCTAGCCTGAAAATAAAGCCATTGCTCTAGATCATCTGGGCGGGTCCACCATAATCACACGGTCCTTAAAAGTGGATGAAGGAGGTAGAAGAAGCGATTCCTTGAGAGAAGGATCTGACCTGCTGATGTTGACTTTGAAGATGGAGGGAGGGGGCCCTGAGCCAAGGGATGCGGAAATGAACTCTCCCCTAGAGCCTGCAGACAGGAATGCTGACACCTTGATTTTAGCTCAGTGTAGCCTGTGTCCAACTTCTACCTGCATACCTGCATGGTGATATTACCACAGATTTAGTGGCAATTTGTTAAAACAGCAATAGAATACTAGAACACTAGTGCAACAACATGTTTTATTAACAAGGGGTTTCTAAGACAAGAGTAGGGTGGCAAATGATTAAGAACCAGCTCTTCTGAAAGCAAAGAAACAAGACAGAAGCCCTGTTGGTTTTTGTCCATTTCTTTAATGCAGAGACTCCCATCATGGCTGATTTCAAACTACCATGGTGACATCACTGAACTCAGAGTTAAGACGAGCTCTCTTATGAACCAGCATAGCATGGGAATAAGTTTGGGAAATTGTATACATAGCCCTTTTAGAATTTCACTACATACATTAGCTTTATTAGAGGTAGCCCTTCACATAAGAAGTCTGTTTAACTTTATTTAACTCAGCATTCCAAACTTCCTTGATGACAGTCTTCCCCTGAATAACACATATGGTGATAAAATAGTATCAGCCGTTGTGTCTATTGTTCTCCAATCCAGACTTTTTTTCCCCACTCTGCCAAAACATCTACCCAATTTGTAAATAGATTTGCCCTTTGCGTATGTATGTACGTACGCGCATGCGCATGGTGCTGGGGATTGAATTCAGGGCCTCACACATGCTAGACAATTGCTCTACCATTGGACTACATCCCCAGCTCCTATATTTTACATTTTTCTTATTATCTACTTCATAATAATTGGAGAGTATGAGTCGAGGGGTCATAGTGCGGGAGAAACTTCCCTAGTGAGCGGGAGTTATGGCTCGTTTTCATCACTGACAACCCATTTTGCAGGGCAAGGCAAGTAGCAGCAAGTAGCTAATTAAAATGATCTTTATTGACACCAAGATCAACCGATGTCAGTATGGAGGAGCTTGTCTTTCCTACCATGATCAGACCAAATTGTCAACTGAATCAGGGTCACCTTACTCCAGAGCGACTGGCCTTTGAGTGCTAGGCCTTAGTGTAACAGGATAGACCGTACTTGCCCCGGGAATCAGATCCCTCTCTAGGCTTTTCAGAAGCTTGGGGGACTCTTGATAATGATTTAATTTTCTCCTAAGCTTGTTAACGCTGCTTGTTAGGGGCACGGGTTGGAGGCTGGGGGTGCTTTAATCTTGTTAATTAACTACATTTCTGTCTCTTCCTGTTTAGATCATTTCTTTGGGATGACTCAGCCTCTTTAGGGTAAACGTTCATTCTGTCCGATTCCCCAACTGTCTCCCTGCTCTTCCCCCAAGGTAGTGCTGTACACCTGGGGGTTTAGAGCCAGGGAGAGACCTTGCAATCCCATGGCAGTAGGTCCAGGCTTCTGTGAATGGAGTCCTTGTTCTGTGTACTATTCTGGAGTCCCATGGTGAGGGAGCTAGTCTGTATGGGCCACCAGGGATCTGCTGAGGATGACTGTGGCCTTCAGAAAGTGCATGCTGAGAGTCACACCTGAGATCTGTAGGTTCAGCCTGCAGCCCCAAGTCTTCATGCTGTGCAGCCCTTGATTTCAACCCAGGCTTCTGCCAGACCCTCCTGACAGTTCCCCATATCCTCTTGGAAGCTCGCAGGATCCAGGGATGTCTCACACAGAGACATCTTGTCTATTTCAGGCTATCAAGGGACATTCCTGCTGGTGTTACATTCCCATACTATTAGCACTTTAGATGAGACAGGAGACAAATGTAGAACTTCTCTATTCACCAAATAACACCAGAGAAAGTGGATCACTAGCTCCTGTGTTCTTGCTCTGCAAAGATGTTAGGGGTCAGTGAGGATTAAACACAGAAAAATCTGCTTCTGTCGTTACTGCCTGACACTTCTTTCCTTCTTTTTGGATTTCACTGTGCTTAGAGAGGTGACTTCCTGTGGCCCTTCATGTAACCTTCTGATGGACACACTTCTGAGGCTACACCTATTTCAGTAAGCCTCATTGGCCTGCTGTCACGGATTGCAGACATTGTCTTTCTATATGAAGAAAAACCCTAAAATATGAGGTGGCCAGGCTTGGAAGGCATCATAGGAAAACTAGGAGGTAACCACTACCAAAGTTGAAAGTGAATTGACTTACTATCTTGACTTTTCCCATTACAGCTGCTGATAGAATTGTGCTAATGAGGATGTGACCCCCCCTCCCACCCCATGAGAATCACATAAGAATTTAGGCAAATCCCCCTGAGTTTTTTTTTTAATTTTTTAATCCCTAGTGTATTTATATAATTATTCCTCCACAGGAGCTAAGGTGGTATGAGCCTAGTGGACATTAATATTCATACTGTGCTTTTACTAGAGGAACATCTTTATTTTCCAACTGTGAGGCTTTCCCCATCTCTATTTTCTAGTCATTTGTTTTATTGGCATATATGACATCATATTGTAATTAGCTGTTTCTATATTTCCTTCCTTCTATCCCAACATTTCTCCATGTTTATACTAAGCATACATGACCCTAAGAGCCAGAATACTGGGATATTTATGTCTGTATTTTTTCAAGTACTGTGCCTGGCACACAGAAGTGGCTCAATTCACGAATGAATGGACTCGCTAAGTAGCCTCTCAGCAAATAGACAACAGTGCGGCAAATCTTGTTGCACCCTCTGCCAGATCTCCCTCCAGGGGCATGATGACTCAGCGGGGGGAGGGGGGCTGACTCATGAGAAGTGAATCACAGCAGAGTGAAAACTTCACCTTCAAAAATGGGACATTTCCATCAAATGTGACAATGTGAATTGCTTGTATATGAACTATTCAACCCATTGTGAATAATGAATGAGGTTCTAGATCAATAACTTTTTGACAAAATAAGAATAAGCTGGAATAGGCAGAGAGGAATTTTTTATCCTCAAACTCTGGACACACATTTTTAGCACATATAACCAAGAGCTTGGCATCATGTTAGTATAAGAGAATTCATTTACAATATGGACCTACCTCATGCTGGGTGCTTGCAAGTGAAGAAAACTTTCAGATTGTGAGCATGATGTTCAGAAGAGTGAGTGTGTTAGCAGTTTAGAACAGTTTCTAATCAATGTACAAGTTTTTTTGGGGGGGTACTGTAGATTGAACCCAGGTGTGTTCTACCTCCGAGCTACACCCCCAGACTTTACTTTTTATTTTTGAAATAGGGTCTCACTAAGTTGCTGAGACTGGCCTTGTAACTATGATCCTCCTGTCTCAACCTCCCAAGTACTGGGATTACAGGCATGTGCCACCATGCCCAGCTAATGTACATGTCTTTAATGGCCTTTGGCTCATCTGTTAAATCCATGTAGGTATTTCTCAAGTACAAAATACCTGTCTCAGACCAAACTGATTTTCCTGGAGGCTGAACTGAGAAGTTAAAATGAAATGGAATAATAAAAAATATTCTTAGTATACTGTAATATACTATATAAACAGGAGCCATTTATTTTTAATTGAAGATAAATATAACGAGCTGAGCCAAAGAGGACCCTTGTAGTTTTTTTTTTTTAATCTGGAAGGTGGATTTTAAGCACATCTGCTGAGAAAACCAAGGTATGTGGATGAGCATAAAGAAAAATTTAAAGCAGAGCAATGTAATTTCATTAGGACATTCTATGTAAAAGATTTTAATTTACATACTTTATTCTTATCTATACCATAAAGTGCTATATACCCTCTACCTGATCAGATATTCTGGTACCATCTTTTGGCTTAGTTTGGGTACTCTGAAAATTCAAAGATAACAACACTGCATTAAGTTAAGCATGCTATATTTTTAATCAGGCTATCTTTTTTATAGTCTATCACATTTAGAGCTAGAGAAATTATCAATTGACAGTGAATGCATTTTAATATCACTATCTTGAAAGTCAGTTTGTATTCCTTCGATACCAAAATTGGGAATTTACACAAACGAAGATCACAGTCATTGTGTAGTATAACAAATCTCATAATTCAGTGTAATTGGAAGTCAAAGGTTATGTATGAGAATGGAAATAAAAATGTAAAATGACTAGTTGCTTAGAAGTGTTTTCTAATTTTTTACACAGAGTATTTAGATAATACGAGCATCATTAAAAACCCTCTGTAATTTATTTTTTACTATAAAATGTTTCATTATATTAGATTCTTAAGTTTTCCTGTGCACATGCGCACATGTGCTAAGTCGTGTGATGCAGTGCTAAATGTCTCCTATGAAACAGAAGCTAATGAGGAATAGAACCAAATTCTGGGGTGAATTATTCATATAAAGCAACATCTGCAAAGCTCAGCATCTAATAAAAACACAGGGCAAATAAGTAAATGTTTCCTTTTCTTACAGACATTGAATTTTTCTGTATGAGACAGATTTTTTTTTTTTTTTTTTTTTTTGCTGTACTGGGGATTGAACCCAGGGACATCCTACCTCGGAGCTACACCTCCGGCCCTATTTTTTATTCTTTATTTTGAAACCGGTCTCACGAAGTTGCGGAGGGCCTCACTAAGTAGCTGAGGCTGACCATGAACCCAGATCCTCCAGTCTCCGCCTCCCAAGTACTGGGATTACAAGTGTGCGCCACCACACCCAGCTTGAGACAGATGTTTTTACATTACCTGATTCCAAATGACTACTAGAGAGTGAAGACCAAAAACAGTGTTTTACTTTTTACAGGTATAAAATTAAATGATCTAATTTAATTTGCTCATTTAAATAAAAGACATTTTAATAGTCCCATAAAGGAGGACACTGTTAATTGATGGAGAGTTCTGTAGAAATGGGATATATTTCTATTTATCGTTGCTGTAGGCAGTGCTAGTAGCTTTACAAAAGCAATTCCGAATGACCAGGGTTGTGTGTGTTAAGTATAGAATAAGTGCAGTGGGCTTTGGAAATCTAAGGTCCATTTCACTTTAAAATTCTATTCTAAGTTTTTTCTCAATGAAGCTTAGCATTTTCCAAGTTGTTTGAGAAAAAGAATTTCCTAGTTTTTCTTCAACATTGCTGTAACAGAGTGTTTACATTATCTTAGACTCTTTAAATTGCAAATGAACTCCTTAAATTGTCCCATCTGTGTAAGTGAATGTACAGTAATATATGAGATTATTTGCTACAAATAAAAAAATATTTGATGTTTTTAACCTGGAATTAACCACATTTCAACTGTGAGGAATGAAATTTAGACTTTAACTATATTTAATCAGCACAACAAAAGTGAACCAAAGTCATAGGACAATTTCTAGAAAGTCTAAGTGTAGACTTTAAAAATGTAGGCTTTAGCACACTATCCCCTGGGAGTGGAGATGAGCCCGTGGAAACAAGTAGCTTCCTCTCAAATGCTCCAGTGTTGACATGCTCAGAGCCAACTTTGACAGTTTTAGAGGGCTAGAAGGAGTCTATGTGCTTCTTGTGAATGTTTAAGTCATCCAGTGGCTATTGTAAACAAGTCCACCAAAAGGTTTTTGGGGGACTAGAAAGGTCAAAGAGAAAATGGCCATAGAACGTAGGAAGGGATGATCACCACTAGGAATGAGCTAGAAGGCAGCTTGGGGGTTACATTGTGACTTAAAAGGCAATATTGTGTACTCCTTCAACAAATAATTGTTGAATGACTCCAAAGTAGAACACACTCCCCTGTGCATTGTGGAGGGTCTAGTTATGAGGTCCGATATATGCTTCTAGTCATCTGTAACTATTTAAATGTAAACCTTAGTGAATTATAACAAAATTAAAATTCAGTTCCTCGATCACACTGACCACATTTCAAGTACCCCATAGCCACAATGTGGTTAGTGGCTATCATTTGGGACAGTGTGTTGTAAAACATTTACATCATCACAGAAATTTCTATTGGCGAATGTTGGCAGAATAGTCAAAGGCTTGGTCCTGGTGCTTTTTGTGCTAATAATCCATTTGAAGAGATGTTAATAATTAGCTATAATACCAGTATATGAAATGAGTAATTTGAGAGGTATAGACCAGACATGTGAGTGAGGTCAGAGAGGACAAGATGCTATCATAGGGGAATCAAAAAAGGGTCACAGAAAAGTAGAATTTGAAGTCAAGGCTGTTCAGCAGTTGTTTGGGGGCAGCCTGGCTGTTCAAACAAAATAGCATGAAATGAGTGGCTTAATCAACAAGCATGTATTTTTCACAGTCAAGGTGCTGGTGGACCCAGTGTCTGGGGAGGAACCACTTCCTGGTAGATCCACCTTCTCATTGTTTCCTCACATGACAGGGAGAGAGAGAGGGAGAGAGGGAGAGAGGGAGAGAGAGAGAGAGAGAAAGAGAGAAAGAGAGAGAGGGAGAGGAAGAGGAAGAGGGAGAGGGAGAGGGAGAGGGAGAGGGAGACGGAGAGGAAGAAAGAAAGCTCTCTTGTTCTTTTCTTCTAAGGCCACTAATCATATTCATAAAGGTTCTACCTTCATGACTTCATCTAACCCTAATTACCTCCCTTAGACTCCACCTCCTAATACCATAACATATATGCACGGGATCTCAACATCTGAATTTCAGGGGGATACAGTCATGTAGTCCATCATAGGAGCCAGAGATGAAGTGAAAGGTTCTCTCCATAAAGGAAGACACGAGCTTGGGGCAAGAAAGGATGGCAAGTAGGCTGCGGTAAAGACCCAGGAGACAAGAAGATGAGGGACCTGAAGCCATTGCCATTCTGACTGCGAAAAACCTTGAAGGCTGAGAGTTTGGACTTTTTTTTCCTGAAAGGATTGGGAAAGTACGAGAAATTTTGAGTAGGAAATGTGATCCAAATGTTATTTCAGGAAGATATATCTGGCAGTAATGTGCGGGCTGGATTGGGCGGAGATAGAAGAAGTTGATAGACCATATTAAAGCATGTTGAAAATAGACCATATGTGCGATTGTAACAAGCTGATCTCGAATATCAGCAACTTACTTTGGACACACGTATTATAGTGAATAAAATAAGATTATTTGGTAACAGCATGATTAGAAATCCAGGTCTCCATATCTCCCTAAATGATTGGTTTCTTTACATCCTTTGCTATCTTCAGAAGAAAGCAGATTGCCTATAATTCATAGCCAAGAAACAGGAAGCAAGTTGCAAGAAGATAAGGTCAGTAGAAACAATTAATGAAATGGAAATATTCAGCCTGAGAGAGAAACAGTCAGACAATTGGAAATCGCGGGAGTGTCAGTGATCTGAGATCTTTATTACAACTGCATCCACCCTCAGTGCTAGTTCTGCTCACAAAATGGTGTGCTGTAGTCAGCTAGACTGGGGTTGTGAGATGCTGCTACATACATCTCTTCTCAATTTTGAATTTTGCTGTCACTGAAATCTTATGGTAGTATTTATACCATAGAAATTGGCGATACAGATAGTCCCTGTCTTATGATCGATCCACTTAAAATTTTTTGACTTTATGATGGTGTAAAAGCAATATTCATTCAATATTCGATTTGAATTTTGGTCTTCTGGGCCAGTGATATGCGGTATGCAGTATTGTATTAGTTAGCTTTTATGTCGCTGGGACCAAAAGAGCTGACAAGAATAACTCAGAGGAGGAAAGGTTTATTTGGCTCAGGTTTCAGAGCTTCAGTCCATGGCTGGCTGGCTCCAAGGCAGAGACATCATGGTGGCAAGGCATGGAGAAAAAACTGTTCAACTCATGGCAGCCAGAAGTAGAGAGACAACAAACCGCCAGGGTCAGATATAGTCCTCAAGACCATGACCCCAGTGGCCCACTTCCTCCAGCCACACCCAACCTGCCCATAGTTACCACCCAGTAAGTCCGTTCAAATTAATAATCCATCAGTGGACTAATCCACAGATGAGGTTAGATCCCTGATTCAATTACTTCTCTGAATATTGCATTGCCAATGCATGAGCTTTTCTGAGGGACATTCCATATTCAAACTATAACAAGTATTGTAGTCACTGTTGATGCTGGGCTGTGGCAGTGAGCTCAGCTCCCAGTCAGCCACACGAACACAAGGGCAAATAACAGATAACTTTTGGGTGTACTGTGTTGCTAAGCTATGATGTTCAGTGGGTTAGTGGTATTAAATGCATTTTCCACTTACTACATTTTTCGTTTAGAATGGGTTATCAGGACATAATTCCATCATAAGTTGAGGAGCATCTGTACCATAAGTCAGGGCGGCTTCAGAATCCCCAGCTGTATCCACAGAATGTCATCTCTGCCCACAGAAGCTACACAGACAAGCCTTATCTCTTCTTTAAAAGACAAGACTAGGAACTGAAGACTCCATGATGTCTGAGCAGTCATACGTGGGCAAGTTCTTCTAAGCCAGTCTACAATTCTTGGTGCACATATGGACCTACAGTGTTTGTAATGTCATATGCATCTGAAGCTACATACGCAAAGGCTTCAGATGTGCTAAGTGTTTTTAGATTTATTCTTCCCTTCTTGCTTTGCCATGGAGCTGTTCAGGAGTCTCCCAAGAGAGAGAAGACTCTCTTCCTGACTTCCCTGTACAAGTTTTACGAAGCTCGACCTGTGATTTATGGACAGGAAAGCTGTCTGCATAGTTACCTTCTTACCAGTTGAGGTGGATAGCATGTCTGCCTTTAAATTTAGGCAGTAACTGCTCTCCCTCTTTTAATGAGCTTAGGTTCCTCCATAACTGTCTGTGTTTCCTACTTCAGCAGTAGGGAGGGAGGCCTGCTGCTGCTGCTGCTGCTGCTGCTGTTGTACTGTTCCTACCAGCTGCCATTGGTTGAGGTTTGTTATGTAGCTGGCACGATCCTGAGCACTTTCTATGCACCCTCTGATTTCATCCACCACCATCCTCTGAGTTAGAAGCTGTCAGGCCCACTTGCCAGATGAAGAAATAGGATCAAAGAAGTTAAGAAATGTGCCGAAAATCATGTAAGTGGTTGAACTGGGCTGTCAGTTCAAATCAGTGACCCTATAATACTGATCTGTAATATTGATCCTTAACCATTAAGCTACTTTGTGGAGAGAAAATGTTTTCTGGCAGATACAAGGACTGCCAGGGCCCTGGTAAATGAAGAACAACAGCCCTAAGGGGTTTGGTGACCAGGAACGAACTTTTTTCCAGATTCCCCGGAGAGTACATTGCTGTTACCTGTATGAGCTTGTGGGAAGAATAAAGGCCATCGTGCACATAGACACACTTGTTCTAGAGATCTTCGGTCCTCTGAAACCTCAGGTAATGGGTGGATTTGGTTATGTATGTATGTATGTATGTATGTATGTATGTATGTACTGGGGATTCAAGCTACACCCGCAGCCCTTTTTGGTTTATTTCTTTATTTTTTTTTTATTTTGAGACCGGGTCTTGCTAAGCTGCTGAGGGTCTTGCTGAACTGCAGAGACTGGCCTTTAATCTGTGATCCTTCTGTCTCAGCTTCCCAAGTTCTGTGATTTCAGGCATGTGCCACTGTGCCTGACTTGATTTGGTAATTTTAATGAAACACCAGTGAGAATTCCCAGATTGAGTCAGGATCCCCAGATTGAGAAAATCTATGACCAAAGTTTTCCCAGTCTTTCCTCATTCTGAAGCTCGAATGTTTAAAGAACAACAACAACAAACTCTTTAGATACTTCTGAGGTTTTGGGTTTTTTTTTTGTTTTTGTTTTTTGTTTTGCGGAACTGGAGATTGAACCCAGGGGCATTCTACCTCCGAGCTATACCTCCAGCCCTATTTTTTATTCTTTATTTTGAAACAGGGTCTCACTAAGTTGCAGAGGGCCTCACTAAGTAGCTAAGGCTGGACATGAACCAGGATCCTCCAGTCTCAGCCTCCCAAGTACTGGGATTACAAGCGTGCACCACCATGCCCGACTACTTCTGAGGTTTGTAAGTAGGAAAACAATTATTTCTCAGATGCAACCTATATATACAATTGTGTGTGGGGGGGGGGATGTACATTCCAAGTACCTAGAATATTACAGCATGGATAAATGACTCTAGGGTCAAAAATGCACAAAACATGTTTGCAAAAAGGACCCAATTACAATAGCAAGTAAGATTTTGGGGACTGCTGCGATTTCATGAACCATATGTGTAACATGGCGAAACTCTCTGCTTTTATAATGCCATGTTTGTGTATATTCACACTTCTGCATGGACATGCATCTAGTATAGTAACTGGGTAAAATAACCAGAGGGTATGGAAATTCCTGCCTAGACTTGGGTTTTTAGACATGCTTCTTTTATTCTCAACACCCATCACTTGAGAAACTGCAGCTTGAGCTCAGACTTGGCAGGCAGAGCCGACTCACTGTTTTCTTAAACTCTCTTCCTTTCTCTGCAGTGGTACCTATTTTGGGGGCACTAAGCAGCTTCGCCCTCTCCTCTCAGGCTTCCAAAAAGTATTGAAAATTTGTTTGGAGCACATAATTTATGCTGTGCTGAAAAACAGTAGAGACTGTAACAGTGCCCAGAGAATCCATGCCCTCTGAAGACCAGGACCCCATTAATATGCAGTATTTCATTTACAAACCCCTTCTAAGTAGGTTTGAGAGGATAATGCCTTGTTTGAATAATAATATAGCACATTTTACTATTCAAAGTGCTTTCCCATAAATCATCCATCTCATTTTATTTTTGAAACAATGAGGGAGATAAGACCAGGATTATTACCTACAGGGACTCAGAAGCTCAGAAAGGTCAAGTGATTTACTGAAAGTCACATTGCAAGTTCTCAGCAAAGCTGAGATTACGAGCTGTGATTCTTCATTCCCAGCTCAGCTGGGTCTTTTTGAAAGAATGTTAGGACCCATAGATGCATGGGCTGAATACTGAATTCTCAGGCACAGCCTCGCCTCTAAGTGCTCTGTTTCTATAGCTTACTTCTAGCAGCATTTAGATTTCATGGCCTTATTCGAAATTTTGAATAAGAGCTTATAATTTCATCTTTTCTGTTAGTAAATAACTTTAAAAATCCAACCTGAAAGCATATCAGCTTCTTAAACTAAGTTTAAAAAATTGAATACAAGTTGCATGTGCTGACAGTGATTCTTGGTATTTGTTTTGTTTTTGCTTTTGCAGTGCTGGGGATTAAACCTAGGGTCTCACACATGTTAGGCACACGCTCTACCACTGAGTGATATCACCAGCAAGGCTTTGTACTTGTTTCTTTCTGTGTGTGTGTGTGTGTGTATGTGTGTGTGTGTGTGTGTATTTACTTTTTATTTTGAAACATTGTTTCACTAAGTTGCAGAGGGCCTCACTAAGTTGCTGAGGCTGGTTGCAAACCCATGAGCCTCTTGTCTCAGCCTCCCCAGTACTGGGATCACAAGTGTAAGCCACCATGCCCTGCTTGGTACTTGTTTTTAATCTTCATATGTAATCATAGGCAGGAGTTTCCATTTTTTTTATAAGACCATTAGTGGGTAAGCACTTGGTAATCTGAAACATTGTATTAGTGAGAGCTGACATATCTACTATAAATGTCAGACATTATTTAATTGATTTAATTTGTAGTTTAATAATTTCAATAGTTAGAAATGGCATTTTGACTTATTCACATAGTACCTATGTTGAGTCTCTTTTTTTTTACTAATTTTATTTTTAAATTCCTTTAAGTACATATATATTGATTTACATAATCCACAATGTGATAGTATATATGTGTGTGTGTGGTTTCCTGTGTTGATTAAAATTGCACATGAGATTTCCATGATCTTTTTCAAGTGTTTTTTTATCAATGTATTATTTACTCTTTTCTTTAGTTTATCTGAATTAAATATTCCAATATTAGAGTCTAGGTTGATTTTCTTCCTCTATGCCACTGTTGGTAATTAAACAGTCCATTCTTTTTCCAGTGAATTAAATTGCTACTTTTGTCTTTATTAAATTCTCATACATGTTAGGATTCTGCCATTGAAATCCCTGATGTGTATTTAAAAAATAATTATTAAAGCTGATGAAAAATGTACCAACTAATTCCTAGTCTGGCACCACATTTGCCCGATGATAACATCAAAGGGTTACTCTCAAAATCCAAAAAGGCATTTTAAATTAAAGTCATTTTTTGGCAATTATCTGACATTTCAGAGGAAAAAGAAGGCATTACAAAACAAGAATATGAACATAGGATTCACATCGCAAGCTGCTTAAACGCGACAAAGTCTGAAGGAGTTGAGTTACTGGCCATATGTTTCATAAATGCAAGTACGGTGGCAGTGACCATGTTAATGTCAGCGAAGACAGAAGCATGAAGGTACGCAGTCCAGTGTGTACACTATTTGCATTCTTTCTGTTCATAAGGATCTGGACAAAAAATACGAAGTGTCTGGACCATGTCAATCATCATGATTGTTTTAGCTCCTGAATGCATTTGGTAGGTGTCAGCTCTGACACTCTTTCCATAGTAACCGTAGAATTACAATTATAATAGAATCAAAATATATCTGTCAACAAAGTGTTTGACAAAGTCTTGGGATAGAATTGTGTCTATTGAAGAAAGCCAGGGTGGATGAGGATATACCAGAGATTGAAAGCCCACACCCTAAGGCTACTGATTAGGTAAGTGAAATTCTGGCTTTTGGCACCACTGAATTATTTCCTTGGCCACAAATTTAATATTTTTATCAAAGCCTTGGATGATAATATTGAAGACCAGGTTATCGTATTCCCAGGTTATGATATAAAGCACTGGGGAATATTTTCATGATAGGTAGAAGAATCAAGACTCAAAACCACCCTGATAGTTTGTAACCAAATAGTGACATTTACCCAGGATTTTAGTAAAATGCTCCATATTGATTCAAAAAATAAAAAATCATAGAGGTAAATATTGCATTTGAGCAGTACAAATATTATAAAGTACTTATACTTCTATGTTATATTTTTCAGCTACAAATGAACTGCACATTCTGGCCAGCAATACCTAGGTAAATGTTATATTTTTCTACTAAACTTCTAATGTAAGATTCAACCTTAGTATTCTAAGTATCAGAGAAAATACTTTTATAAACATTTTTGTTCCAAACCTCTTGGTGTCAGTTTAGTTCAATAAGTGTGTGTGTGTGTGTGTGTGTGTGTGTGTGTGTGTGAGTGACAGGTGCCTATCATGACTTAGGTACTATGGAACATTCTAGTAAACAAATAGATGTCATCTCTGGTCTCAAGGACTTAGTGTAATGGGGAAGGCAGGCCCAGAGAACACACAGTATAAAGTACTCACTAGAAGGGCACTATGGTTATCTTGTTCTTGGCAGTAAAATTGTTAATGAATTTTCATTTTTATTTATACCATTTTTGCCAGCAAGATGATCCTTGCACCCTTTTAACTTTGCCATTTTGGAGTGAGATTGTGAGTTATTGTCACACTACTGAGGAGTCTAAGTCCTCCTTTCCCTGACTAATGGCTATAAAGCAGCAAGAGTTTCCTAATTGGTATTCAAAGAACAATAAGGATCATTTAAGCAGAATCCGTTTATTTATAAAACTCCCATAAACTACAAGGTTTGGTTTGTTTAACCCTCTGGTAATTAGTACAGATCTATAATAGAGAAAGCTAGGCTACTCCAAATACTTATTATTAGTCCTACAAGAAAGAATCAAAGCAAACAAAGCCAAAGAGCAATAGCAACATTTTCTTTCTGGTAGATGTAAGAGCTACAGGAAATATGTCACCTATCCATTTACCTTAATTTGCTTTCTCTCCTCTCCTCTGTCCTCCTCCTCCTTCTCCCTCTTTCTTTCTTTCTTTCTTTCTTTCTTTCTTTCTTTCTTTCTTTCTTTCTTTCTTTCTCTTCCTTCCTTCCTTCCTTCCTTCCTTCCTTCCTTCCTTCCTTCCTTTCTTTCCTTTTTTTCTTTCTTCTTTCTTTCCTGCATGCTAGACAAACACTCCACCACTGAGCTAAATCCCCAGCCCTTTTAAATTTAATTTAGTTTTATGTTTTATTTTGAGATGAGGTCTTGCTAAATGGCCCAGGCTAGCCTTGAACTGTGATCCTCCTACTTCAGCCTCCCAAGTAGCTAGAATTACAGCCGTGCGCCATCGGACCTGGCTTCCCTTCTTTATAAGTCAAAAACATCTGGGTTTGGAACTAATTTCCCTGTTGTTCATAAGGCTTCACTTTTGCTTCCTAAACAGCAAAAGTGTTATCGAAACCTTTTCAATGATCTCCAGATTGTTTTCCCTAAATTGTTTTCTTCAGAACACCAGACCAGAGAAAAGTCAGGGGTAAAGTGGTATAAGAATGTGGGGAATATATTTTGTACTCCCCCTCACTTAGACTTTCACAATGCGTATCATTCTATTAAAGTCATATCACTTTACTTAACCAAATACATTCCAAAATTATGTGACCAAGGACCTTTTTACATAAAACACCTATCAACATCCCCGGAAACTTGGAAATCACTACTTAGATAATAGAATGTTTGCATCCTGACAGAGTCTGAAAATGCTAGAAAGTTTGCTTTTGGTGTTATGTAGTTTTATTTCTTTTAAAAAGCTTAGTGTTTCAATAAAGAACAATTAAAAAAAAAAAGCTCAGTGTTATTGCCATTGACAACATCCATCTTACCAGAGAAGGAGTTATAAAGAGGGGGGAAAATCCTCAAAGTATGGAATGGGAAGAGGAAAAGTGTGTGTTGTGTGTGTGTGTGTGTGTGTGTGTGTGTGTGTTGTCTGTGTGTGTACACATGTGCGTACGTGTGCACACATGCACGGGAACTCAATTGTGATTGAGTTTTTCACTGATTAGCACTTAAGGCTACTGAGCCAATAAATTTCACTGCTTATTGAAATTTAAATAACTCACAGTATAATTAAAACCAACTTTCCCACTTTGGCGGTCATCAAGATTCATGAGCTGTGCGGTCTGCAATGTCATTCTAAAGAGGTCAATATCACCGGGCGTGGTGGCGCACGCTTGTAATCCCAGTACTTGGGAGGCTGAGCCCAGAGGATCCAGGTTCGCGGCCAGCCTCAGCTACTTAGTGAGGCCCTCTGCAACTTAGTGAGACCCTGTTTAATAAAAGAATAAAAAATAGGGCTGGGGGTGTAGCCCGAAAGTAGAATGCCTCCAGGTTCAATCCCCAATACCTAAAAAAAAAAGAGGTCAACATGGCGTCGGAAGGATGTTAAGCCTCAGACATCTGTGCAATGGGTCACACTTGCATTCCACTTTTACAGTTAAATGGACAACAGAGAGGTTCAGGGACTTGCCCAATGCCTCAGAGGAAATAAGAGACTGAACCTGAAGCAAACTTTCTCTTCTCCGTTTCTAGAAGAAATCACTAAAAACCATGTTTCCTCTTGCCATGGAAGCTTAAAATATTTGATATGGTTGCCTTAGCTTTCCTACGACAGTGTGAAGGCTCTCCTGGTGACAGTGGTCAAGCTGTCTTGCTTTTGCAACCTTCCCCGTGCTGGCCTCCCCAGCGCTGTAGCAGCAGCCAGTGTTTTCTTAGGAAGCTCCCTTCGGTGGGTTTCTGAATTGCTGGCCTTTTGGAAATGCCTCTACCTGCAACCCACATCACTGACCTTGGAGCTCAGTGAACTTTTCATTTACATGCTCAGTCAAATTAAATTTGCCCAGCCTTTGAAAACTTACATCTGTTGAGTGTATAATTTGTATTGCCATTTGTCCCACAGATGTGTAACAAGACAAATACCTGTCCAGGCTTACAAGGGATTCAGAAATGCTTACGTTAATCATGCTGGTGGAAAGAGGTTAAGGGCGATACAATAAATCAGTCTCTGAATGGTTTCACTTGGAGAGGCCTGGGAGAACAGGGTTATTTTTATCCTAGGATGCTTTTAATTTGAATCAAAAATGCTTTACCACATGTTCTGCCACAAGTTCAAAAGGATTGGTAACAAACATTTAATCTTTTTCTTCTCGGATTGGCGCTAAGCCCTTAGCAAAAAGCGTATGCAGCCGGGCGGCTTATCTCCACTGAGCTGCTTCCCTTAATGTGTTCCTAATTATAATCGTATATATTGCTCACTGTGGCCGATTGAACAATATGGCAGTAATTTCTTTACAGGCCTCTGTGCTCTTTGAACTGTGAGTACAGAGGGCTAGAACAGAACCAGATCAATGGGATTTGAGTGCTGGCAAATCAAGCCAGATGTGATCTTTAGAGAATGAATTTCCAGCTGTTTACCAGAAAAGGACTTAGACAGCTGGGGACCTTATCATTATCATCATGATCATGATCATGATCATCATCATCCACGCTCAACGCACCCGCAACTCTTCACAGAATGTGCAACTATTCTCATCGCTTTCTAAATCACTACCCACCACCCTCTCCCAAATGCTTTCAAATGGTGACTGTGTAACACAGATAGCCGGTGACTGATGATGTGGGAACGGAGACATAGCGGCATTACACTGACACTCTATATTTGTCAGCTTCATGATATGTGGCTGAAAGCAATGTCCAAATTTTAAGGTAACAATGCTTACAATGTTTTTGTGTTTGGAAGATGGAGCTAACATAATCCTCAGCTGGGGGACAAAATGGCATGTTACTGCTTTGTGCATACATCATTGTGTCCTATGCCTCACTCTCACCATGCTGTGCAGAATCCAATACATGTTTCTAGGAGGAATAAGTGCTTGCTTGATTTAAAGCCTTGTGCTGTGGCAGAAGAGCGAGAGCTTAACAAATCCCAAAGATGTTGCTGTCATCTAAGAGAACTCAATGCATGAGTTTGAAGTGATTCGTATGTCGAATAATTTAAGAATCATTCAAAGGGAGGGGCTGTCCAATAGGAGAGGGACTCACAGGTGCAACTTTCAGAGTTAGCTGGTCTATATGAAGTGATTTATGACTCTTCCAAAAGCCGATCTCACAAAACTCCTGCGCCTTTAGCTTGCTCTGGTGCTCCTAAGTCCTGCTCTTAGCCTCCCTTTTCCAGAACTCTCTGTGAGCACCTTATTTCCATTGGGTTATGGCATTATATGTCCAGGGAAGAACTTCAGCAGATCTAGGATCAGTCAATCAAATTAAACTCAATATATCTGTTGCCACCTAAATCAGGTAGATCAGGTCAAATACAGAAGGGCTTGAGTCAGAGTCAAGAGAATGAAAATGCTTAGTGACCACAAAATATGGCTAAAGGAGAATAAGACAAGGGACCTATTTTGGAGTAGTGGCCAAAGGAAAGGAAAGCTAGAAGGAGCAGTGGGCGGGGTTATGGGAGAGACAGTCTGAAAGACTTTATTTGTACCTTGTTCAAAACACTTTCTCTAATTTATTTCAATTCCTATTATTTCTTCCATTAGCTTGTAAACTCTCTGAAGATAAGAACCACCAAAAGTCTTTTGCCCGTTGCTATTCTTCAATATCTAGCACTTGAAAAACACAAATTTTAAATAAATAGTTGTTCATCAACCTTTCTATCATCATTTTATTGTGATAGGTACTCAATAAATATCTGAAGGATATATGTTTACAATTTTAATTGTGAATATCCTTAACTGAAAATTTCTTCTAGATATTTTAACCTCTGATTCTCAAAACAAAACCCTTTTAGTACTGAAAGTGTGTTGTATGATACTCTTGCACAATATACTTTCAAAGTTTCTTTCAAAACAGGTCTGGAACATGTAGGCAGTGAATCATGAATATTTAGCTTCATTTATTTATCTGAAATAACAATTCTGGGAACTATACAACTTTATGTGAGCACATGAATATTTAGCTTTATTTATCTGAAATAACAATTCTGGGAACTATACAAGTTTACATGAGCACAAAAGAAAATTATTTTAGTCTGACATGTATTAGTAAACAAATGTTAATTCAATGTGATTAAAATCACACAATTTGTCTTGAAACTATTTTTTCTCAGCCTATATAGATAATGAACATGAATTATTTGGAGCTATGTCTCTTAATATTTTTCATTGAATACTCTTTTGTCAGTTAAAATACCTCCAAGCATTGCCCCTAATATATGTATATTTATTCATCCATATGCACATACTACTATTAATACATTATATTAATATTTAATTTCTTTCTCCTTTGCTTTAGATAAAAATAAAATTAAATCAGAATTAGAATGTCATTGTCCATAACCTAATGGCTTATTTTGCTCAGCCCTGGGTGTGCACATCCTATTTTGTAACAGTTCTAAGAAAGTGATTGGAAAATTGAGTCTATAATTATTATCAAGCTACAAATTTTCTCTCCTTTTTAGGAAACAGGTACAGCATTATAGAAGGGAAGAGGCTATAGACAATGCCAGGGACCTGCTTGTGTGAGAGAAAAGACCAAGTTGTCTAACACATTGAGTTTTAATGCCTCTATGATATCGTTTCTTCTTGGCCAACATTTCAGTAAGTGTAATAAGTATACTTCTAAAATAGGGTTAAGAGAACCGGGGTCTTCACAACTCTACTAAGCCTATGCTTTGCAAAAATTAAAAGTGAAAATAATTTTCATTATGAGTCTGCTGCAGTGCTTCCCTGTTCTGGAGCCATAGGTTGGTGAGCAGATGTGAGTTAAGAGTTGGATAAATAGAGCTGATACATGGTGCACGCCTGTATTGCCAGTATTGGAGGCTGAGACAGGAGGATCGCAGGTTCAGGGCCAGCCTTAGCAACTTAGTGTGATCCTGTTTCAAAATAAAAATAAAAATGCCTGGGAGTGTAGCTTGGAGGTAGAATGCTCCTGGGTTCAATTCCCAGTAACACACACACACACACACACACACACATACACATACACATACACACACACACGCACAGAGTTGTGATCTGTGCTTCAACAGTGCTTCAATTCTGCCTATTTTATTTCAGTGGATGAATAGAGAGATGATTATTGTATATTCTGTCTCTATTATTGAATGTCTTATTTACTGTACAAAGAAAAATAGTATACCTTCGTCTGGAAATATTTTTTTAATTTAGAAAAGTCCTCGAATTGGCTGACTAGAATAATTTCATAAATCAGGTATGTAGGGGTTTGGAGAAATATAGATTACCCTGGCAGGACTTGTTGTAATAAGGCCAACCTGATAGAATAAGTTGTTAGAGAATTTGGTCTTCTTCCTTTTAATTCTAACTTTGGAAAGATGAACAGCATGGTATTAAAAAACATGTTTCACGTCCTTTCAGGAGTGCATACCAGTTCTTATGGCTTGTATAAATACTCTATTTTATGCCAGTTGAGTTGTCACACATTCTGTAAAATCCTCCATTATCATTTTCATGAAAAACAAATCAATTTTAATTCCATTCACCAATTACACATCGATCGCTTGAAATGTGGCAAACAGAATATAGAATGCGCATTTTACAGGGAAATTGGACTGCGCTAAGATAGGCAGTAAATCATCTGCAATTTTATGAAAAGGGAAGCCAGGCATGTTAATGGAGTTTGTTTTTATAAACATGAAGTGTTTGGGCATGTTTGATTTTTCAGTTGGGCTGCTCAGCCAAGCTTAGTTAACACCTTGTAAAAAGTGAGTTGCTTCTCATTTCCTTAATGGAAAGCAGGGCCAGTCAGAGGTAAGATCCCTGTATCAGCTGGAGGCCTTCCGCAGCATTCCTTCAGCCTGTGAGGTTGGACCTAGGATGCAAATCCATCTGGATACTCGAGACCAGAATGTGTGTTTCTCTGGAGAATTCCAATTCTCTCCCCATCAGTCTTAAGACAAGTAAGCGATCTCAAAGCAGATCTATGTTTCAAATTGCTAAGATGGAAGAAAGGTTCTATTGATAAGCATTTACATCTTAATAATTTCTCATATGTAACTGAATCATCGTTTTTTGCAATCCATGTGGCCTTTAGAACATGCCATATTTCTGAATCTGTGTGGATATCACTTTTCTTAGTAATATGATGTTAACTTAAGAATGTGATAAAACAGGAAGCGTGCTGGAACTTTTACTTGTCCTGTGGCCTTAACAAGCCACAGCTGTATCAGCAGCCGGTCATTGAAGGAGCCTGGTCCTAGCCTCTCCCAGCATCCCTTTTCAACTAGATCAAAAGGAAATAGACCAGGCAGAAGGGTTTATCATCAAAGCCTATAGAAATCTGTGGGAACCAATATTTCCATTTAGATTGCTTCAGCCTCATCAGACTGAAAAGATTTTTTTTCTCCAGTGGGACAGAGGTTTTTAAATCAGCCAATTTAAAAAGCTTTTTCATCTTCACAAATGTGTCCTCGCTGTGTTTATCAAAGAAAAGAAATATGGTATCAAAAATTTGCTCACCCCCCCCCATCATGATCTGCTAACTTGTCAGCTTATTCTTTTACTAATTATTTTTAGAAGTTGGGTTAATTTGTGATTGTTTATATGGCATTTCTGCTGAAAGTAACTTGACATAGACTTAATGAACCTCGAATGTCTATGGTCTCAAATGCAGGTAAAGCTAAGAGACAACTGCTATGAGGGAATAAGTAGTATTCATCTCTAGAAAAAAGTAAAATCAAAATAAGCTAAGATGCTTATTTTAGTTTTCTCAGGTGACATTGTCTCAGCATAATTATTTGTCCATTCCTACAGGTTAAATTCAACCCATCATGGAATGGACTCACTGAGGCCACAGAGAAATGTTAAGGAATATTCTGTTTGTTTTTAGCCCATATTGTGCTCATGGTCAATTTGGTTTACTTTTATTCTAAATTTATCAAAGCATTTCATTAATATGTGAATATTTAAACACAGTAATAGGCATCCTGAATTCAATCCCCAATACCACACACAAAAAAGTTTAGTGATATGACTTAGCATGAGATAAATATATACATTTAATAACTTCCCTATACACCACTAATAACAATCTGCAAAAATACATTGGAAAAAGAAATTATTAAAAGAACCAAACAGCTTAAGCTTTCTAGGTATAATATAAGTGGCCCCAAATAGAGAAATGGAAAAAGTAATTTATGGTTTATGAATACGATATAATATTATACAGGCACTTATAATTGCATTTTCAGGAGAACTTACAATATTAAGTCAGGTGTCTGACACTATAAAGTTAAGTGAAAACTCAGGATGTCAAGTTTTATTTTTATTTTTTATTTTTTTGCGGTACTGGGGATTGAACGCAGGGGCGTTCTACCTCCGCGCTACACCCCCGGCCCTATTTTTTATACTTTATTTTGAAACCGGGTCTCACGAAGTTGCGGAGGGCCTCATTAGGTAGAGAGAGAGAGAGAGAGAGAGCTGAGATTGGCCGCGAACCTGGATCCTCCGGTCTCTGCCTCCCAACATACTGGAATTACAAGCATGCGCCACCACGCCCGGCAGGATGTCAAGTTTTAGAGTAAGTAGTTTCCAACAGGGAGGAAACTATGCAAATACAAAGCCCTAAAACTGATTGTCTTGACAATCAGATAAATATGGTTGGAGAGTAAAATCTCTCAGTAGAAGAGAGGTAAGAAGTAAATATGTCTTACAGAAGACAAGGAATTTGGCTCTTCATATATTCAATGAGAGCTTTTGATGTGAACTGACACAAACAGATGTGAATTGGCCATTCGTAGCTGTTGGCTTTTATGATGTGTGTGTGTGTGTGTGTGTGTGTGTGTGTGTGTGTGTGTGAGTTTCAGATGTTCCCATCAGAGAGACAGGGGAGTTTAAGTTGAGATGCACATTGAACACAAAAAAGGAGATAGTGAATGGGCAATTGAGTAAAAAGCAAGATGAGGTCAGAACTGGTGGTATAAATTTGAAGGTCGCCAAATGCTCATCGAAACCAAAAGGAGAACAAATGTGAATGTGAGGGCAGAGCCCAGAGCCTAGGACACTTCAGCAATTTCCTGGCTGGGCATGGTGGCGCACGCTTGTAATCCCAGTACTTTGGGAGGCGGAGACCGGAGGATCTGGGTTTGCGGCCAGCCTCAGCGCTCTCTCTCTCTCTCTCTCTCTCTCTCTCTCTCTCTCTCTCTC